>JAMPIV010006712.1:0-277572 GCA_024509875.1 Oreohelix idahoensis
TGGGGTTAGAGTATGGGGGAGGGTGTGTAGAGGAGAAGTGGGGGGGTAGGGGGGTGAGGGGGAGGTGGGTTGATGGGGGGGAGGGGGAGAGGGGTTTGGAAGGAGGAGGTGGGAGGGGGGATTGAGGGGTGAGGGTGTAGGGGAGGGTTGGTGTGGGAGTGGGGGAGGAGAAATGGGTGGGGAGGGGGGGGAGTTGGTGGGGGGGGAGTTAGGTTTGGGGGGGAGAGGAAGTGTGATGGTGTTTGGGGGTATGGAAGGGGGGTGAGGGATAGGGGTAGAGGTGGGAGGATTGTGAGGGGTTGGTGTGGAAGGAAATGGTGGGGGGGAAAAGGTGTTTGTGTGGGAGTTGTTGTGATGGGTTGGTGGGGGGAGGGATGGAGGGATCTGCCATTTGGATGGGGCAATAATGTAGTTGGGGGGGGTATGCTCAATATTCAGCTGGTGTAAGGTGGCTTTAAATGGGTTACCGATAAACTGTTTACCGTTGTCTGAAATGATTTTTTGGACAGCCATGCCTGGGAATGAATTCTTGTAAAAAAATTTGCGTGATATACTGCGATGTGGCATCACTGAGTGGGTAACTTTCTGGCCAAACAGAGTATTGGTCAACTATGTGCAGGAGGTATTTGTTGCCTGATTGGGTGAGTGGGTAAGGACCTGATAAGTCAATGCTCACTGTTTGCATGGGGTAATGGGAAGGTTGCATTTCTTGAAGGGGAATTAAATGTGGCTTCATGTTTCTCAATTTACATGTTCTACAGGTTGCTACATATTCTGTAATGTCCTTGTAGAAAGTTTGCCAATAATACCTTTTCTTTATGACATCAATTGTTTTGTCTCTTCCCATGTGCCCGTTGTTATCATGAAACTGTAGCAATACTTCTGGGACTAGATGTGCTGGAATGACTTTTCTTAGTGTCCCTTCTTGTTTCTGATCAATATAGTATAGAGCTCCATCCGTTGGGTGTACTGTAAAATCTTTACTTTTTGTTGGGTTTTCTTTCACGTATGTGAGCAGCTTGACAATTTCTGCATCTTTCGCTTGTTCTACTCTCATGTCAAACATATCTTGGCTTTCTTCTTCTACTTGAGTGGCAGAATCTGAGGTACTTCTTCGACTTGATGAAGTAATTTCATTAATTTCTTTAGCATTATCGTCAATCTCTGAGGATGTGCCATCATTTTTGACTCTATTTGTTTTCACTTCAGTTTCATCATCATATTTAATCCTGGATAAGAGGTCTGCACAGGTGTTCATTTCGCCTGGGATATGTTCGATAGTGGTATCGTTGGGGTTGGTAGGACTGTAAATTCATTGCCCATGTCTGTAACTTCTTTGGCTGTTCTTGTGTTTTGGTGAGCCAGTTAACCAAAGGTTGATGATCAGTTCTTATAATGAGTTTAGTTCCTCTGACGTAAAAGTCAAACTTTTGTACTGCATAGTGAATAGCATATGCTTCTTTCTCAGTGGTGGTCCACCGTTTTTTGTGACTTTGACAATGCGTGGGATAGGAATGCAATGGGTTTCTCATTGGGAATGTTTGGTAGGATGGGTGTTTCATCTTCTAGTACAGGTTGGACCAAACAAGCACCAATTGCGTTATCTGAGGCATCGGCGTATAGTATCATGGGCTGAGAAATATCTGGATGTCCAAGCAGTGGGATGGTGGTTAGGGCATTTTTAAGATACTCAAAGGATCTCTGGCAGTCTTCTGTCCATTTGAAACGTGCATACTTGCGGGTAAGGGCTATCAAAGGCTCTGCTGCTCTGGAGAAATTGATGATGTGGCGCCTATAGTACCCTATTGTACCAATAAATGAGCGTTTTGTCTCACCGTCTTGGGCTAGGCATTTCTCTTATGGCTTTGACTTTATCTTCATCAGGTCTGACGCCATGTCTATTGATGACAAAGCCTAAATATTGTGTTTCTGTCTTAAAAAACTCACACTTCGACAGTTTTAACTTTATTTGGTGATGCCTGAGTCTATCAAACACTGTTTCAACCTTGCGGAGGTGGTCTTCCATCGTGCCTGCGGTATGTATCAGGATATCGTCTATGTATGCCAGGGCAAATGGATGTAGACCCTTTAACACTTCATCCATGAGTGACATATATGTTGCTGGAGATCCTTTTAGACCAAATGGCATAACATTCCAAAAAAAAAGCTTCCCATATGTGAACAGAATGTGGATTTCTGTTTTGCCTCAGGTGTCATGGGGATGCACCAAAAGCCTGACCTTGCATCAAGTGTGGTAAAGTATGTAGACTTTCCTAACGTCGCAAGTAGATCGTCTATCCTGGGGAGGGGGTAGGAAATGACTTTTGTGATTTTGTTAAGGGCACGGTAGTCGCAGCAAAAGCGACTGGAGCCGTCTTTCTTTGTTACGATCACTATGGGTGAGGACCATTGGGAACGGGATCTTTCGATGATTCCTGCCTGTAGCATTTCATTTATAGACCTTTCCACGAGTTCTCTATTTTTCAAGGGCGTATGATAGGGTTTCATATGTATTGGCTCCTCTGTGGTTGTTTGAATGTCCATTGTGACAGTGTTAGTTCTGCCTAATTCCATGTCATTGAGTGCGAATACATCTTGGTGCTTTTCTACAAACGTTTTCAAACGTTGCTTATTATCTTCTGTGGCATTCAGGGTTGCAAGTAACTGAGCTATTCTCTCTCTGTATTTATGATCTGCTATGATATCTCTGGTCTGTCTTGATGCCTCCTTTTCATTCCCATAATTTTGGGACATTTTTCTTGCATCTTGTGAAAGTCTCTGCTCCTGGTATGTGGCTTTCTTTTGCGTAGTTCTTTGCCGTTCATTGGGCTGTGCTTGGTACTGTTTCCTCTGCCATGTGCTGTGTGCATTTCTATTTGTCACTGCATTTACTGTATATTCATTTCTTATTATATTTCTGGGGTAGTCGTTGTTGTGCCATTTTTTCTGATTATTTCTGCCGTAACTGCGCTTATCCGCGTACGTTACTGTATTTCTTCTGTTTGTGCTATAGGGCTGTCTTCTTTCCCTGGGCGAAAATTTTTCATTCTTTCTGTTTCCAACTTTGCTGCTATAGTATCCTCCTGTGGTATAGTCATATAAGAATTCTTCCTTTTCTTCGGAAATTTCAATTGGTTTTGGGACTTTATCATATCCACCTGTTTTTGAGTTATATTGATACTCCATGGGGCATGTATCACTGTCTTGTCGCTTTGGATATCCTCCTGGCAAGACAATTTCTGTTTCTCTGTTACTCTGTGATATACAGCACTTCATCTTTTCTCTTGGTGTGCTGTGGCGCAAGAATGAGTAATTATAGTCATTTTCATACTGTGGCCTTTCTCTTCTTATGTATGGACTGGTTCGTTTCTGCCATCTGGGTAGGGTATGCTGTGGTGTAACATAACTGTGACTGATGTTACTGCCTTTTTCTGCATAAGCGTTATAACTGTTTACTTTCCGTGTACTATGGTTATTTGTACTGCGATTTCGTGCATTATGTCCAGTGGGAGTGGTTGAGACAATTTGTGGATGGTCTCTATTGGTTTTGGTTTGTCTTATTGTTGACGTATCCACTTGCGCTACAACTGTGCCTCTTTTTATAGTGGTAGTTTTTCCTGACATATTCAATATCATGATGGGGAAATCTCCGGACTTCGAGACTTCAGCGATTCCCTCTGTAATTTGCAACAATGGGTCATCAATAATGCTTTCTTCTGCTAGGGGCTGTACTTGAATTGATTGCCCTGGTGTTATGTACTCAGAATTTTTTACTCTGCCTTTTGCTATGACCAGGGAGTTTGGAGCCACCGTTATGGGAGCTGTAATCCTTACCAAAGACGCTATGTGGATATCGTCCTGGAGATCTATGTATGTATTGTTGACTTTGATTTTGTGGAGGTCATAGTATATTCGAACTTTGTGTTTTGTCGTGAAATATTCTAATCCACATATATAAATTATCAGGTAAATATAAAGCCTAACAAATACATTTAATAAAGAAAAGAGCAATGGTAAAAGAACAGTGCTGTCACAATGACGGTACTCGAAATCCCCTTGTTTTCTGCTTCGTCTGCAAATTGTAACGCTTTCACGTTGATAGTAAAAGCCTACTGTATTATTACCCGCTTTCTTCAATGAAACGTGTACTGACCTTGAGATACGCAAGCTGATCAATGCCCTAGATTTAATATTTCATTCATTCCATACACGGCGTAACTAAAAGACAGATAAAGCAGGAGAGAGAGAGGGGCGAATGAAGGCAGGAAGCATGCAATACTAAACACGCGTCGCGCGATACACAATTGCTGCCATCACGCGTGTAAGGCCACATGCACTAACTTTTTTTCAGACGGACAGTGATAAAAACACTAACCTTCCCAGAGTTAGGTTTTAAAAAACCTGGAAAACGCTTATTAGGAAAGATGACAATAGATGGGTTTACGTTTGAAAACATGACAGTACCCAGACACCACATGGGGGATGGAAGTGAACAGGAGGTGGTAGAAAATGCACATTGTGAACGCAGCCACTTAGCTCTTTTAAATTTGTATATTTGGGTTCCTTAGGGCTTGCTGACAAAGAATATGTAAAACGTTACGCAAATAGTCTAGGAATTACCAAATTATAACCAAAACAAAATAGTGGGGGTGCCTGACAGCATGAAATCATTTCTGCTCATAAAATTTTTTTATAACGTGTTTGAAAAAACATTACGTTACGGAAATAGCCTACCATGTAAACTCCTATTTGATTGGAGCGCAACAAATGTAAGACTAAACACGATTGGTCGGGCTATAAATACTATCTTGTGTTGTCAGGGGGAACGTGAAAAGGAGTACTTTTTTGAAAAGATGTGTAGACATGGTTTCATTGGGTAGAGCTGCGAATATACTCGATTCAGAGCGTCTGTTCATTGCCACATCTTGTAATAATCCTACTAAGAAGCAGTGCGTTGAGCACCAGTGTATATTTTTTATAAAATAAAGCCTGGGACATCGGCAGATCGGAGTTGTGCTATATTCATTGCCAGTCAACGAAACTGTTTAATATTCCATGAATTGTGGTAAGCTTGAAATATGCAATATCTTTTAATGAAAATTGAATGTAAATTGATAATTTATGTCTGTATATATGTGTAGTTCAGTAGCAAACATGATGTAAAGCCTATAATGCTCCAGCCTGAACAGAAGGTGTCGGAGGAAAGTAAAACTGCATGGAATGGCCAAACAGTACACTGACACCTAGATGATTGACTAGAAAGAAATAATGCTGGAATTGCAGAGGCGTAGTAACCATTAGGGAGGGAAATACTGGTATAAAGTATTTCAGATGAAGCTGACAGTTGGCCTAACGCTCTGAACTCAATGTTTGTGATGTATTGTGCTCAGTGTAGAACTAGAGTATCAATTAGTTATGAAGTAGAAGGTACATCCTTCTTGTTTCAGGGACCGTGGTCTTAAAGTTATTGAGCAGCACCTGGTCAGAGCTTTGCTGAAGCCAGAGGTGGACAGCATACTCCTTGGTCCATATAGCAACCAGTGGGGTGGCTCCAGAACTCATTAAAGTAATCGAGCAGAGGAGTCTTTTACTGCAGTCATCACGAAAGATAAGAGAGTGTGGCCATGGAGCTCAACATTATGTACCCCCATCTTAAAATGACACTGTAAAATAAACTTAAGAGGGGAATTTAATTGTTTTAATGCCAGGAACTGAGAACATCTCCAATACTAGTTCCAACAAAGACAAACTATTGAAGTCATGATGACAAATACCAACAGAGCTTGAACAAAACAAAACCAGTATTACCTCAGATTACTACTACACAACTGACACACATAGGATACTATTAATTATATATGTCACTACAAGATTCATATTAATAAATTCTGTACATATAACTTGTAATTAAAATTGATTGTGATTCCTGGTTCCCTTTGTATTTGAATCAGGACACATATACATTCATGACAGCACTGAATACATATTGTTATTTGAAAAGTTATCAGTGACTCCTTTAAGATATCCTCGTAGAGTGTTTTATGTATGTGAGTGTCACAGTGTTGTCAAGTGTGGTGGAATAAATTAAATTGTTTATCTGTCTGTTGTTGTTATGACTTACACTTCATCATACACATACCCTAGACATATAACGTAGTCATCACATTATTCCAGAATAATTCTGACTGAGGTATACATATGTGGCAGCAAGTAAGGTTATCTATAATACACTACTCTTATTAGATATAGATACCTTCACAGCTGATCTCAGTCAGTACACTAAGTCCCCTATAAATATTTATAACAGCCCACTTCACCACATATATTGGGGTCTCGCTCTCGGGATTTTGAATCATTCCCTATTACAAATATTGGGGGTAATTCACTTCAGGGAATAATAAGAATTAAAAGGTATCCTTGGGTGAAAATAAATAAGGTTGAGCTCACAGTGCCTGTGTTGTCCTGAGTTAATTAATCATAGATAAAATTGTTTAGTTACATATTTTGGACATTTATCTGTTAGACAATGGCCGACCTGGCAAAATTTCGATCTGCTGCTGTACAGACTGCAAAAGAGTTGGGATTAGATGGGCAAGTTATGATTACCTATGTCACTACTGAATGTGACAAATTTATTGAACGGGAAGAAAGAAGATTAGAAAAAGAGGCCGAAAGAAGGTTAGAGGCTGAAAAAGAAATTAAGAGGTTGCAGATTGAGGCTGAGGCTAAGAGGTTGCAGATTGAGGCTGAGGCTAAGAGGTTGCAGATTGAGGCTGACAAAGAGGCTAAAGCATTGGAAGCCGAGGAAAGAAGACAGGCTGCAGAAAGAGAAGAGAAGAAATTAGCTGCAGAAAGAGAAGAGAAGAAATTAGCTGCAGAAAGGGAAGCAGAAGAAAGAAGATTGACTGCAGAAAGGGAAGCAGAAGAAAGAAGATTGACTGCAGAAAGGGAAGAGAAGAAATTAGCTGCAGAAAGGGAAGCAGAAGATAAAAGATTACAAAGGGAACATGAGTTACGACTAAGGGAGTTTGAGTTTCAAGGCCATGCTCCTGAAAATGGTGCCAGTCCCTTTGCCTCTGATGCCACTGCTAGCCAAGGAGCCTCAACCTCAGCTATGAATTTTCATTTAGATCATTTTGTTGAGAAAGACGATGATATAGAGAGCTATCTAAATAGGTACGAACTATTAGCTACCACGTATGGGTTAGAGAGAGAAAGGTGGAGCTTAAAGTTATCTCAAGGACTTCGTGGGGCAGCTTATGAAGTTTTTGCAAAAATGAGCAGAAGTGATCAGGAAAATTATGACATGCTAAAGCAGGCTCTTTTGTTAAGATATGAAAAGAATGCAGAATTTTTTATAGGAAAAAATTTAGGAATGCTAAACTACTGTCAGGTGAAACCTATCACCAGTTCTCTGCACGAATAGAGACATACTTGGAGAAATGGACTTCTCTGGGGAAAACCCAAGATCTTAAGGAAATGGTCCTTATAGAGCAATTAAGAGAGTCCATGGCTCCAGACCTGAGAAAGTTTCTCATGGAACAAGGTGCAGAGAGGCTGGGTGAGTTGCTAAATGTTGCTGAAAGGTATCAAGCAGCTCAAGCAGAGGTAACAGGTAATAAAAAGAAACAGGTGGATAACTTTAGGGCGCCACAGAACTTTAATAAATTTGATCCTAGGGATCAAAATAAAGGTAAGCACCAGTTTGATAGGCCACGGTATGAAAATAAAAATAAATTCCCACAATTCGATGAAAGGAAATATGATGAAAGAAAATCTTTCAACCAAGGAAAAAGGTGGTGTAAAAATTGTAAGATGAACAATCATGACACTGACCGTTGCAGAAGGAAACCTGTGTATATGGCCACCCTTCAGGTCAGGTCGACCTCAAGACAGGAGGAGGATATTATGTTGGATACCACTCCAGAAGAGGTGAGGAAGGCACAGGCTGGGGATAAAACACTCAAGCCTTGTTTCAGGAAATTGTCAACTTATCATACAACTCCAGGCAAGGGAGATTTTTACATGAAAAACAAGTTGATGTATAGGAAGACTGGAGCTAGATCCAAAGGTCAGGGACAGCTGGTACTTCCTAAAAGATATAGGGCAGACTTAATAAGGAGCCTACATGTGAAACCAGATGGGGACCATGAGAAGATAGGTACCATCATTCAAAAGGTGGCTCACAATTATTATTGGCCCAAGGCAAGATGGGACATTGAGAATTTTGTAGAAAGGTGTAGCATAGCACATGAGGGAACACCCACAAGTGGGAACATTGATCAGGACCTGGACACGCCACGGGGCAAAATTAGGCCTGATAATAAAAAGAAAAATAGATTTGATAAAGTGGACCAAATGGAATGGGAAGCCCCTTTTCACGGACAAGCTTCACTTAACTGTTTTACAATGGCCACTATGCGGAGAGTGCAAACAGATGTCTTACCCCAGGATAAGCCGAAAATCCCTCAATCGGACTTAAACAAACTGGAGGAAGAGGATGTAGAGAGGAAATCTCTCATCAAGAATTTTAAGTGGGGAGAAAGCCCCAAAAGAAAAATTGGTAGCGGTCGTTTTATGCATGATAATTCTGGGAAGAAAAATCATCACTATAGAGCTTCGAGTGGAAGAGACCATACCGGTGCATGGACAAATAGGTCCACAAAATTAAAGGTCCATATGTAGCTTTGTTAAGAACGTGGACTGATGAAAAGGCAGAGGAAAACATTACATCTTCATACCAATATGTGAATGAGCTGACCACTCGTTTAAAAAACTGGCTGGAAACTTGCCAATGAAAATTTGAAACAAGCCAGGAAGAAACATGCTGCCTATTATAACAGGAAGGCGAAAGACAGAGATTTGGCTGTGGGAGAGAAGGTACTGCTTCTTCTCCCCGGGAGTCAGAATAAGTTACAAATTGGATGGCAGGGTCCATATACAGTTCTAGAGAAGGTGTCTAGAACAAATTATAAGATAGATAAGAAGGGGAAAGAAAAAATCTATCATGTGAATCTCCTGAAGAAATATTTGGAAAGAGAACATCAGGAAGAGACACACTTGTTGACCTTGTCCATCGCCATGGAGATGAAAAAGGAACCACTTTCATCATTTGAATATCCATTACACCCCTGTGAGACAGCAGCACAGGTGAAAATCAGTACACATTTAACGAAAACTCAGAAAGAGAGAGTGCAACAGGTTCTAAATAATCATGCAGAGGTGTTAACAGACCGACCAGGGCATACAAACCTATTGGAATATGATATGAAATTGATAGACCCCACACCTGTCTGTATGAAACCATATTCGATTCCGTTTGCTAAGGAGAAAGCTTTGAAGGAAGAGATAGACTATCTGTTGAAGGAAGGAATTATTTCGCACAGTGAATCTTCGTATAGTTCCGGTGTTGTACTCTTAAGGAAGCCCTCTGGAGAACATAGACTCTGTATAGATTACAGGAGACTGAATGCTATTACAGAAGGACAGGTGGATCCATTGCCGGATACAAATCAGCTGTTTGCCAGATTAAATAAAGCTAAATATTTCTCAAAAGTGGATCTGAGTAAAGGATACTATCAGATTCCAGTAAGCCTGAGGTTAGACCATACCTAGCTTTTAGTACCTCAGAAGGACACTATGAGTTTAATAGATTGCCATTTGGATTGAAGAATGCGCCTAGTGTCTTCTCTAGAATGATGAGAAAATTATTGGACCCTCTGAATAATCCATATATAACAAATTTCATGGATGATATCCTTATAGCAACAGAAACATTTGAGGAACACATTGACTCTCTGAACATGCTGTTTAATCGACTTAGGGAAGCAAATTTAACAGCCCGACCAACCAAATGTTGCGTTGGATGTAAAGAATTGGAATTTTTGGGACACACAGTTTATCAGGGAAACATGACCCCTGACCCAAAGAATTTAGAGAAACTACAGAAAGCTCCGAGACTACAAACCAAGAAGGACGTGAGATCCTTTGTCTCATTATGTGGTTTCTACCAGAAGTATATCAAAAACTTTAATTCCATATGTGCACCGTTAACTGATTTGACACGTAAAGGACATCCAGATCGCATTACATGGACACCACAATGTGAAATGGCTTACCAAGAATTGAAGGAAAAGCTCACAAGTAAACCTATTTTGAAATTACCTGACTTAAGTCAAGAATTCATAGTAAGGACGGATGCCAGTAATATTGGGTTAGGTGCAACTCTACTACAGAAATCAGATGCATTGGATGGGGAATTAAGCCCAGTGGCATATGCTAGCAGAAAGTTGAATAAAGCTGAAATCAACTACTCAACTAGCGAAAAAGAATGTCTTGCAGTAATATGGGCAATAAAGAAATTCAATATTTATCTGTATGGGAAGGCATTTAAGTTGCAAACGGATCACAAACCTTTATCGTTTCTAGCACAGGCTAGGCATGAGAATTCTAGGTTACTCCGATGGTCCTTACTTTTGGCTCCATATAATTTTAGCATTGAGTATATATCTGGAAAAACAAATTTGGGAGCGGATTTTTTAAGCCGCCATCCGTGTGATGAGAATCACCCTAAACCCCAGAAATAATAATAAATTTCTCTATGTGTATATAGAATAAAGGACTGACATATAATGTCTGTTTTAAGAGGGGAGATGTCGTGGAATATTCTAATCCACATATATAAATTATCAGGTAAATATAAAGCCTAACAAATACATTTAATAAAGAAAAGAGCAATGGTAAAAGAACAGTGCTGTCACAATGACGGTACTCGAAATCCCCTTGTTTTCTGCTTCGTCTGCAAATTGTAACGCTTTCACGTTGATAGTAAAAGCCTACTGTATTATTACCCGCTTTCTTCAATGAAACGTGTACTGACCTTGAGATACGCAAGCTGATCAATGCCCTAGATTTAATATTTCATTCATTCCATACACGGCGTAACTAAAAGACAGATAAAGCAGGAGAGAGAGAGGGGCGAATGAAGGCAGGAAGCATGCAATACTAAACACGCGTCGCGCGATACACAATTGCTGCCATCACGCGTGTAAGGCCACATGCACTAACTTTTTTTCAGACGGACAGTGATAAAAACACTAACCTTCCCAGAGTTAGGTTTTAAAAAACCTGGAAAACGCTTATTAGGAAAGATGACAATAGATGGGTTTACGTTTGAAAACATGACAGTACCCAGACACCACATGGGGGATGGAAGTGAACAGGAGGTGGTAGAAAATGCACATTGTGAACGCAGCCACTTAGCTCTTTTAAATTTGTATATTTGGGTTCCTTAGGGCTTGCTGACAAAGAATATGTAAAACGTTACGCAAATAGTCTAGGAATTACCAAATTATAACCAAAATAAAATAGTGGGGGTGCCTGACAGCATGAAATCTTTTCTGCTTATAAAATTATTTTATAACGTGTTTGAAAAAACATTACGTTACGGAAATAGCCTACCATGTAAACTCCTATTTGATTGGAGCGCAACAAATGTAAGACTAAACACGATTGGTCGGGCTATAAATACTATCTTGTGTTGTCAGGGGGAACGTGAAAAGGAGTACTTTTTTGAAAAGATGTGTAGACATGGTTTCATTGGGTAGAGCTGCGAATATACTCGATTCAGAGCGTCTGTTCATTGCCACATCTTGTAATAATCCTACTAAGAAGCAGTGCGTTGAGCACCAGTGTATATTTTTTATAAAATAAAGCCTGGGACATCGGCAGATCGGAGTTGTGCTATATTCATTGCCAGTCAACGAAACTGTTTAATATTCCATGAATTGTGGTAAGCTTGAAATATGCAATATCTTTTAATGAAAATTGAATGTAAATTGATAATTTATGTCTGTATATATGTGTAGTTCAGTAGCAAACATGATGTAAAGCCTATAATGCTCCAGCCTGAACAGAAGGTGTCGGAGGAAAGTAAAACTGCATGGAATGGCCAAACAGTACACTGACACCTAGATGATTGACTAGAAAGAAATAATGCTGGAATTTCAGAGGCGTAGTAACCATTAGGGAGGGAAATACTGGTATAAAGTATTTCAGATGAAGCTGACAGTTGGCCTAACGCTCTGAACTCAATGTTTGTGATGTATTGTGCTCAGTGTAGAACTAGAGTATCAATTAGTTATGAAGTAGAAGGTACATCCTTCTTGTTTCAGGGACCGTGGTCTTAAAGTTATTGAGCAGCACCTGGTCAGAGCTTTGCTGAAGCCAGAGGTGGACAGCATACTCCTTGGTCCATATAGCAACCAGTGGGGTGGCTCCAGAACTCATTAAAGTAATCGAGCAGAGGAGTCTTTTACTGCAGTCATCACGAAAGATAAGAGAGTGTGGCCATGGAGCTCAACATTATGTACCCCCATCTTAAAATGACACTGTAAAATAAACTTAAGAGGGGAATTTAATTGTTTTAATGCCAGGAACTGAGAACATCTCCAATACTAGTTCCAACAAAGACAAACTATTGAAGTCATGATGACAAATACCAACAGAGCTTGAACAAAACAAAACCAGTATTACCTCAGATTACTACTACACAACTGACACACATAGGATACTATTAATTATATATGTCACTACAAGATTCATATTAATAAATTCTGTACATATAACTTGTAATTAAAATTGATTGTGATTCCTGGTTCCCTTTGTATTTGAATCAGGACACATATACATTCATGACAGCACTGAATACATATTGTTATTTGAAAAGTTATCAGTGACTCCTTTAAGATATCCTCGTAGAGTGTTTTATGTATGTGAGTGTCACAGTGTTGTCAAGTGTGGTGGAATAAATTAAATTGTTTTTCTGTCTGTTGTTGTTATGACTTACACTTCATCATACACATACCCTAGACATATAACGTAGTCATCACACTATTCCAGAATAATTCTGACTGAGGTATACATATGTGGCAGCAAGTAAGGTTATCTATAATACACTACTCTTATTAGATATAGATACCTTCACAGCTGATCTCAGTCAGTACACTAAGTCCCCTATAAATATTTATAACAGCCCACTTCACCACATGTTTGTTAAAAAAATCTCTCCCTAGGATAAGATTTCTAGACATTCCTTTAGTAATGACAAATGGGTGTTCAAAATTTGTTTCGCCTAAGGAAAATTTTAGCCATGCTGTCCCAACTGAATTTAGTCTTTGTCCCGTGACTGAAGCTAGGTGTGTTTTGGACGGTTGAAATCGTACTAAGTGTTGGATCCTCTTGAACAGCTGGAACCTAATAAGGCTGATGGATGCTCCTGTATCTACCAGTGCCCTATATTGTTGGCCCTGTATAGACATGATGCAGGAACTGGGGTCCGGATGTATTTTAGTTCCATCATGCAACATTTCTTCATATTGTATTTTACTGGATGGGCCCACTTGACAATTTCTGTTCTGTGTTGTTTCTTTTGTTTTGGACCAGTTTCTGTGATTGTTGCCCTCACTAACGGTCCTGTTTAGTGAGTGGCGCGGCCGTTTCCCTGACGCATGAGGGGTTGAGGTGCGCCTCTGGTATACTGATTTCTGGTGTAATCACGTGGGGGTGGTGCGGGTTGTTGTGGTTGGTAACCTCCTCTTCTGGGTGGTGCGTGATTGTAATTTGCTCTACAGGACTTGTAACCATGTCCGAGCCTACCGCATGTGAAGCATCCGTTTGTATTGACATTATTGACGTCGTTTTGCCTCTGTGTGGGGGGTCTATAATTGCGGGGCCTATCATCTCGTTGTCGTGGGCGAGTCCATTGCCTCCTGGTATGGTCAGCTTCCATAGGCTCATGCTCGTCATAGTCCCTATATTCTGGTCGGGGTTCCCTACCTGCTCTTTGTTGGAACCTTCGGTGAAGATTTTCCTCCTGTATTGCTGCTTGGATTGTTTCAGCAATAGTCTTGGTGTCTTTTCTAATAAGATGCCTTCTGATATTTTCCGCTCTAAGGCCATCGGCAAATATCCCCATTAACTGTATTTCTACATCAGGTGTGGTAGGGATTTCTCCGCAAAATGCCTCTTCTGCCATATTGAGGAATCGATCTCCAAAAAGTTGTACCGATTCATCTGTTTCCTGTTTCATGCTTCTAAGGACTGACCAAGCATGCATTTTGTCTATGATTTCCCCATATCTCTGGGTGAGCTCTTTTTTTAGGGACTCGTAGGTTTCTGTGGGGTACTGCTGGGACCTCCTTCTTAAAAAATCAGTCACGTACGAATCAGAACCTAACAGAGCGATTTTCTTTTTCTCTTCATCCGTTGTTGCCTCTGCTAGTGCCGCAAATTTTTCCATGTCGGGCAACCATCTTCTGAATTTTTTCTTGTTTCCATCGAACGGCTGAACAATGGATCTAACCTGTGTGAATTTCGCGTAGTTGTCATTTTTCTGTAGGGTTTCAGTAATTTGCCGTAGCGCTATTATTGTTGGTCCTTCCATATTTTGTCTGTCCTGGGGCTGCAGTGGTTGTGTATTTACGGGTTGGTTCTGTGGTTGTTGTTGTTGTTGTTCCACACCAAGCTGTTGAAAATTATGTAGTAAATCGTCCATGGTCTATTATCGCTAGTTATTTGCTTTATCAAAGAGAAGTGGTCACGGGCACCATATTACCACCATGTAACCGGGGCAGGTGTTCCTTAGGACTGGAACGGCACCATATTACATCATGTGGCAGTGCCGGTATATGCAGTATTTTCAGTTTACTTTACAGAGAGCAGATGTTTAACTGGCCTAATCACCAGAGATCTAGATTTCTCTCTTAAATTTGTGTTACCAGGTTCGATTTTCTTCTCGTAGGTGTTGATGTAGCGAATTTAATTGAAATGGATAGATTTCTTATCTAAATCTCAAAACTGTAGTAATTCACCTTTTCAACAGCGTTCGATTTCATGCAAAACTTTTAATATCTTTCAGCATGAAACTTAAATTTCAACAAAGTCTGGAATTCAGAACATTTTTACAATAATAAGCATAATAAAGTTCTATCATCTCATCAGATGCTTTCATCGATGCAAAAATCCCTTTTTGCATCTTTGTCTCATAGGCCTACTCAATTGTCAAATATGGCGAACCTTCTCATTCCACCGTGTTCCTTCCTTTAAGTTACTGTCTTATTTTAGGTTCGACGACATTTACCCATCTCTTCAGATTTGTCCTTGATTTCTTTATCATCATAAGCATTCCTTGAGTTAAGTGCTTTCCAACACAAGAATATTTTCTACTCTACATGGTTTGAGGTGTAAGACTATTTTTTGCAAATTGACTCAAATCCTCGAACCTAGTTCTGCTGCGACTAGGGTTGGGAGCTCTATTCAAAATACATATTGAATGATTGTCACTACTTACGCCAGTAAGAAATATAAAACCACTCAATGTCCTGAAATACACATTTTATAATAAATGTTGAAGTTTGATTTCCTCAAACTAAGAAATATGTAGAGCTGGACCAGATACGACCTCTTGAGTTGCGCTCTTTCATTCTACTGCCAAATGGCGTCGTTGTTCCACTTTCCCCGGGGTAAATCTGAGCTATCCGATTGGTCAGGGGAAATCACCCAATTATTAGAAATGGCGTGTAGAAGCGACTCTACCCTAAATATGTGACACTATTTATTATTTTCTGTTTCTCATAAAATATAAAATTATGGGGTGGTCTGTGCTTCCTCTGTCTTGTAAGAATATAGTCTGTTTCCAAAGGAACAACTATGTACACGGCCACACTAGAATTGATTTAAAAAAAAATCATTATCGATTAACTGAATTTCCGTAATGGAAAATTAATTTATCAATTTCGAACAATTTGTTAAACTATAAATAAATTATTAAAAAACAGTATTTTTTCCTTGGAATCACTAAGGACTTTATTTTACCTGTTATAAGACAATATCGTCCTGAAAATATAATGAAAATATTGAAAATGTATAACCAAACAATTTATTATTATTAACCATACTTGCCAAATTCTATATCACAAACCTCTAACATATAAAATGCTCTCGCATTTAAGCAAAAAAAAAAAAAAAAAAAAAAGAAAAGGAGAAAAAAAACATAAATATTGCTAAACATGGAATAATCGATAAAAATTAATTTTTTTTTTTCATTAATCGAATAAAATTTTTTTTACCGATTAATCGAATAATTAAGTGTTAAAGATTCCAGCCCTTCTATATATATATATATATATAGAAGAGATAAAAGACATTTCATCAATGAACTGGCCGTAGAAGCTGAAAATGCTGCAAGAACTGGTAATAGTAGGTGCCTTTATCAAATTACAAAACAACTATGTCACCAGCCTACTGCTATGGAAACACCTGTTAAAGGTAAATTAGGGAATTCAATACCAACAGAAAAAGAACAAATGAAGAGATGGGCTGAGCACTTCATGGAGGTGCTAAACAGACCACCACCAACAGTAACACCTGATTTTAATAATGAAACATCCACAACCACCTTGCCAATAACTTGCGATGAATTCACGCTGGACGAGATCAAACAAGCCGTTAAAAGATTAAAAAATTTTAAAGCTGCTGGAGTTGACGAAATTTCAGGGGAAATGATTAAAGCAGTTAATGACAACAACCTCTTGAGAATTTTAGATATTATAAATGAAGTATGGAGAGAAGAACAACCACCACAACAATGGAAAGACAGTATTATTGTAAAGTTACCGAAGAAAGGTGATCTATCAGACTGTAATAACTGGCGTGGTATATCTCTATTATCAGTACCTGGAAAATTATTATGTTGCATGATGTTAGACAAATAAACAAAAAAATTAAAAAAAAAAAAAAGATAAAAATAAAAAAAAAATAAAAAAAAAAGACTTAAATTGCATGCTGACGAAAAGATCAGAGAAGAACAAGCGGGTTTCAGGCCGAAACGATCATGTATTGATCAAATATTCACACTAAGAACAATTATAGAAGAATCAGTGGAAAGGCAATCGCCACTTATTATCACCTTCGTCGATTTTCAAAAAGCCTTTGATAGTCTACACCGCCCATCATTGTGGAAGATACTTACAATCTATGGTTTTCCAACAAAATATGTGAATATAATCAAAGCGCTATATGACAATGCAAGATGTTGTGTTAGAACAAATAAAGGGAATAC
The DNA here is from genome assembly GCA_024509875.1 of Oreohelix idahoensis. NCBI lineage: Eukaryota > Metazoa > Mollusca > Gastropoda > Stylommatophora > Oreohelicidae > Oreohelix > Oreohelix idahoensis. Next base: position 17,120 of record JAMPIV010006712.1, read on the forward strand.
AGAATGGTTTACAGTAGAAACAGGGGTGAAACAAGGCTGTATTATGTCACCACTACTTTTTGGAATAGCTATTGATTGGGTTATGAGAGAAACTATACCCACAATGAACAATTGGGTATAAAATGGACAAATGGAAAATTCCTGGGGGACCTGGATTTCGCAGATGATGTAGCATTCTTAAGTTCAACACCAAGACAATCCCAAGAAGCAATAAATAATTTGTGTCATCTCTCGGTTAAAATTGGTCTCCAAATAAATGCCTCTAAAACTAAAGCTATGAACTTTTCTAACGAGACCTTTGATATCATCTTGAACGGGGAAAAACTACAGAAAGTTGAAAGTTTCAATTATTTAGGCAGTAAAATGACTCAGGATGGTGACACAACAAGAGAAATCCATACTAGAATTGCTTTGGCAGCTAGCGCCTTCAATAGATTATCTAACATTTGGAAATTACGATCATTGAATATACGTACCAAGCTTCGTCTGTTTAATTCAAATGTTATCTCAGTGTTAACATACGGCTGTGAGAGTTGGAAAATAACAAAATCATTTGAGAACAAGCTGAATACATTCGAGAACAAATGTCTTAGAAAACTCATGAACATCAGTTGGAAAGAATTCAAGACTAATCGACAAATAAGAGAAGACTCTAGGCAGAAATATGTCTCCGACTATATAAGGAAAAGACGATGGCCATATATCGGTCATGTCCTACGAATGCAAAACAACAGAATACCACTACAGGCGCTCACTTGGGTTCCTGAGGGTAAGAGGAAAAAAGGAAGACCAAAAGAAACACTCAGAAGAACAATAATAAGAGAAGGAAGAACGTTGGGCCTAAATAATGTGCAAGAGCTAAGAGGAGTGGCGTCACAACGAACAACCTGGAGAGCACTGGTTTCTGCCTTATGCGCCGTGTTTGGCGCTTAAAGAATTTATTATTATTATATATATATATATATATATATATATATATATATATATATATATATATATATATATATATATATATATATATATATATATAATATGATTAATCTATAGTGTGCGTGTGGGCGTGACATGAAGGCAACCATAGAAACGATGATAGAACGAAGAGTAGTCGACTGTAAAAGTTATATGAAGAAACAAAAGAGTACCAATGATAGAACGAAGAGTAGTCGACTGTAAAAGTTATATGAAGAAACAAAAGAGTACCAATGATAGAACGAAGAGTAGTCGACTGTAAAAGCTATATGAAGAAAAAAAAAAGTACCGACACCCTTAGACAAGTTCTCATTTCCATTCAGCCCCAAAGAGCGACTGCGTGTAACATTCACTGCATAAAGAATGAGATAGCCCAGGCTATTTTGCCGACATCTGTAAGCCGGAAATGAGACTTAACTCAGAGCCTGTGCGAGACCTGGGTTAATCATGGCCGTGGTCTAAATTTACCTCATCAAACTGGTATGAATAAGCTTGTGTTGACACGGTTAAAAATTGCACAAACTTCATCAGTCGTAATTGAATAACGGCCTGTTTGTTTTTATCCTCCACGTCTGCCTCGACAAACAAGGCCCTCTCAAGGAACTCGTCGCACTCTTCGACTTTGAAACCTCCCCTGGGGAATCCCTGTCCAGGCTCAACCAATCAATTTTTATTAATCACAACAACTTAGAAGGCCGCAGTAAATAATATTTGTTCAACGGCAGCGATTCTGCTTCTTGGGAACTCCCCAAAGTCACTGAAGACAATCCATCGGGTCCAGACATTGTTCGAATTTCCTTGACTTCTGTTGTCACGACCACGACCTTCATTATTTTAATCCCAGCCGATCTGGATTCAGCCTTATCAGACATGGTGGTTGGGAAGATGGAAAATGCTGGCGTTGGCGAAGACCATGGAGAAGAGAGATGGTATGAGTTGGAAGAAGGTGATGTTAATGTTGAATGAGAAGATCGTATCGTGCAACAAAAGCTTAATTGAAAAATAAAAGCAAAGACAGCATATATCCTTAGATATATAACAGAGCCATCATAATAACTTTATGGATATTTGGAGAAGAAATTACATTTTCTGGGTCGTTAAAAGAAACGTGGGGGGGAAAAGCCAAATGAAATATTGATTAGCTTTTATTTTAATCGGGAACCCGTTTATTTCTAATAACTTCTATTCCACCTCAACTCATGGTTTAAAAAAACTAGAAACTCCGGTAAAGAAATGTAGTTATCTGGGAAACCTAAAAAAAAAAAAACCAAACAAATAAACAAAGAAAACAAAACAAAATATTATAAAATAAACGGTAAAGATAGTTGCATAGCAGAGACTGCCGTAGTGCAGTGAAATGTTAGAGACTTCATAATACTAGGTCAAGCTTTGTTAGGTGGGGTGACCAGTTCCATTCTTCGCTGCCTATGCCTTTCGTAACTCAAGAGCAGAGTCAGGTACCCATTTACAGCTCGTTAGACTGGGTCGTGACGCTGCCGGATTTCGAACGCGGAACCCGGTAACTTTGCCGCGAGAGGTAAGCGCTTTAACCATTCGCACGTAACTAGTGCTAGCTAGCAATGATGGCTTCAATAATCATGATAAACCACATTAACCGTAACTACAGTGCTAGCTAGCAATGATGGCTTCAATAATCATGATAACCACATTAACCAATGTTCCAACATTTTACTTAACAATTTATTTCAAAGTTCCGCATACACATTATAATACGGATATGCTCATTATCAGCTTCAACGTGTCGTATCCTGTCAAACCAGACCAATAAAGAAAAATTAAACATTTAGCAGTTTCTACGTCAGTGCGCCCGACTGGCATTGTGGTTTGTGCGCTGGCCTTTTGCAGCAAAGGTACCTGGTACAAAACATGGGGGCGTCACGCTCCATTTTATCCAGCTGTAAATGGGAAACTGACTCTGCTCTTGAGTTAGGGAAGGCAAAGGCAGCGAGGGAGAGAACCTGTCAAAGCTTGATCTAGTATGGTGAAGTCTCTAACACTTCACTCTCCTTCGGCAGTTTATTCTATGGGACTACCTTTGCCGTTTTTTTGCTTCATGTCACAATTCCATGATAGGGCGCTTTATGCTTGTTGCTTTGCGAATTTTATGTTTGTCACATATTCTCCAGCAGTATCTTCGTGAATGTTAACTAGGTCTTCGTAGCGACAGAAATCGCACATCCACCATCCTTCCATTCTGAGAAACAGAAAAAAAAATGTATGCACGCACTTGCAAACAACGCAAAAACGACCTGACAAAGGAACCAAACACACATACGTGCATACACACATATAGACCCAAGTCAGCGGACTACGGTACGTCATTTTCCAATCACGGAGTACCCTGGTCTGTGTGTGTCAACAATCCACGTGTGTGGTAGCCAATATTTGTTAGGCTGACGGCTCCGAAGAATGAGAAAGATTTAATCTGTGCACTGATACTGTTCCGAATCACGTACTCTCAATGTGCTCATCTTCCCGATGTGTTAATTCTTTGTTACGTCTATTTTCTTTTGATTAGGACGTTAGAACTGCAAACACTTGATGAAGTTAACTTAGCCAGTTTATGAAGTGTGCTACTGTGGGGAAGTCGCCAGAAGCTTTTCAGAAATCGCTATTGCAACTGTTGGCTTTCTTCTCATGCCAAACGGCTCGTGTCCGTTCACGAGGAGTGGTCGGTTTGAAAAAAAAAAAAAAAAAAAAAACAACCGGACCCGACATGACATGTGCTAAATTTCCAGTTCACGTGGCAAAATTATGAAAACTCTTTGATAGTTCGTGGGTGTTCTCTCAAGTTTGCTCTTGAATATTCTTGCGCCATAATTCTTTCTTCACGCACAATATGAAACAGAATTGTTTTTACCAGTGGCGTATTCTCTATGTATGCTGTGCGTGCTGCGCACACCTATGCCCGAAGGAAAATAAAAATTTAATTTATTATTCTATAAAATATTTCTCTTCTGAAGTTCTGCTTTCGGACCGCACGCATCAGGATAACGGATTTTCCCGCATAGAATCTACGAGTATATCTAGTTTCAGTTTCCCAGACGCGTTTTATAGTGCAGTTTTTATTGGTTGGTTACAATCACCCGAAGTTTCTCGGGTAATTCCGTCACAATGCGTGCGGTACCTTTCGGATTCACGTCTGAAGATTGGTTTGTGTGGATCGGGGTCATGGCCAGATACGTCAATACAATATGAACATGCGTGCGGTGGTCTTTCAGCTCTCGGAGTTGTAAACATCGGCTGTGTCCGTCCAGTGTTTTTTGTGACTAATTTTTGTTAGTTGCCGGGAATGCAGATTATTACAGTGACAGTGAGTTTCAAGTTGTAAGTTAATTAGTATTTCGGAGATAATTGACATATACCCCTAATAAATATCGTTGCGTAATTGAATATAGTTGGTTTTTAAATTAAGAGGGGAAGAAGTTAAATAGTAGGCGTACATATTCATTTTAAGTAGCAGCACGCCTAGCTCGCATTACCAGGATACGCCACTGGTTTTTACTCGATTCGTGAGAAGAAGTCAAACTAAGTGCAACACCTAAGTGATCTTATATCAACATTATATTATATGAAACATTATGTTATAGCAAACATTATATTACACCAAAATTATATTATACTAACATTATATTATATCAAACATTATATTGGATATCAACATTAACATGTTGCAGCGCTGAAAAGCAAATGAGTGCTTTGATGCTGTCTTCATGTAATAGGGTCATGTAATAGGATCATGTAATAGGATCATGTAATAGGATCATGTAATAAGATCAGCTGAAGCAATAACACCAAGCTCCGTAAGGATCAGAAGGGTAATGAAGAAGAAGAAATGTTAGGGCCTGATTTAAGGATTCCCAGAATGTTTATAATTTGAAGACATTTTTCGGTAATGGTTATCTAACGTGTTTTTTTTTCTTTTGTATCGATCCAAATTGACCGAGAGAAGTGATAATTGCAGGGATCGGCTCTTGAACGGAAATCTACTGATTGGCGAGGAAAGTGTAGATGTCATGAGAAATGGTAAACTTTTTGGTAAACTTTAGATGTGTAAAAGTTTGGTAGCATGATTGCAATCATTTTCATGGCGCACTTTTCGGGCGGGGAATTAAATAGCACGCCTATTGAAATATTGTTTCCATCCTTAACCATGACGTATGTGTTTTTCTGGATATAGTTTCTTGAATTTGCCACATTTGCATTGTGGGTGAGCAGGAATACGTATCTTATATTAAGAAGTAGACGATGAAGGGAGTTCGTTATATCTGTAAGAACACTGCCGATTTAGTCACTCAAGTCGATCCTCCTTTAAATAATTATTCGGAGACGGAGTAATGGTAAATTTTGTTATAAGTTTTGTGTTTTGTGCTTTTTAAAAATAAGTACCAAGGCAAGACTTTAAAAGATATCTGTACATTTACAAAATATGTTGTGATAAAAGAGCTGTTAATTAATTAGCCAAATTAACCATTTATGACGCGTTGCTTCATAGCTTCATAACCAATGCATCCATATGAATAACCACGTGAGAATTAGTGCCGTAATAAGAACATGCAGCAGAAAAATCACAGCACAATTATTTCCCGCATGATTTGGCGAGTGACTTACTCGTATATATATATATATATATATATATATATATATATATATATATATATATATATATATATATATATGGGACTGAAGATGCAGCAAAAGAGATGAATGCATTCAGCGACCCATAGCTTGACTGCTTGCGACAGGGTCAGCGAACCAGAGGTGACCAAGACCCTACTCCACCTCCAAGTGGTGGTCCTGGAAACAGGCGGCATCACTGCAGTCTGGCCGAGAGAGTAGGGATCGAAGTGGGAAGGCACACCCGGTCCCAAATAATGCCGTGCGGAAGTCGGATGTGTCGGGACGAAAGGCGCAAATATCGCAGCTTCGATGTAAACGGCGACACAACGCAACCAACGTCCTTTTCAGGACGAACGAGGAAGAAAGAAGAAGATATATATATATATATATATATATATATATATATATATATATATATATATATATATATATATATATATATACACACACAAACACACACACACACACAAAAACACAGTGCAGCCTCAATAAGTAGAAGTCGCTAAGACCATCTAAAATACTTCTACTTATCAGAAAGTCTGCTTATCAGACAGTCTGCTTATCAGAAGTTTGCTCACAAATGGACATTTTGTGGTCAGTTATAAAGTTATTATTTTACCGTTTATTGCAACATTCTGATTTTTAAAATAACAATTTCGCACATTTTTCACTTTAAAAATAAAATCAAATTTACACATTCACATGGTACAGTATGTCATGGGTTGCCTCCCCTTTGCTCTGCAGTGATGGTCCAACAATGGCCAAAACCTAGAGTATCTAATGTATCTACCTTCGCACAAGATTACTCTTGGCAGGATACAGATAGAAGGATGATGATGATTCTACCTCAAGATATTTCAGAAGTCAAGAACAATGCTGAATGTATCTTAGCAATGTTAACTTTTATCTGTCCGACAACTTTTGTAAAGAGGTAATATATATTTAATTTAGCTCGTACAAGTCCCCAACTGAATTAACAGTGAAATTCTGTGACAGTGAGTGCGTCACTTCAGAAAAATCCCTTCTAACAAATACAGACTATAGCTTGGTTGATAGAAATTTGTTAAAATTAAACAGTAAATTTATGTTTGAAACAGATAATGATTAGTAACAGCGTAGATAAAATATTTGTCCAATCGTGAGATGAAAAAGATGAAGCAACGCTGACCTAGATTTGAGCTGAACCCAAGCGGGCTTGCCCCGGCCAAAGTTAGTTGCAGACAAGTAGCCGAAGTGACCAGACGCACTGGCCTTATACTGTAGTTGAGAATTATTCAATGAAATAGATGAGCTTTTCATCCTATCTGTTGAAGACATAAGTATTCCTCTTTCACAGTGGTGTAAATTTGTGTGCATTAATTCATTTCAGGATGATACAGTAAGTAGCAATACGAAATGCCTTATAACGTTTTAGCCATGCAAAGTCAGACTAGCTCGTACAGATCTAGAGGAAAAAGATATGGCTGTACGATTGCTTTATGAACAATGCCTAGAATGAAAGATTAATGCAGAAACACAGACAGTTTCCCTAATATTGAAGCCTTTTTGTTAATTGTGAGCAAATGAAAGAATCGCTCATAGAAAACTGCCAGTATCTCATACCCTGCACACAACAAGGGGACAAAATGGTTGAAGGAGAAGATTTTATAGGAGTTGAAAACAGAATGACTCATATGAAGCCTAACAATATGTTGTAATAATATGGAGAGGAATGCACATGATTGATGAAACAATGCATGCATGATATCATATTTCACACGTTCTTGTGAAAATTTGTTGTAAATAAAGAAAGTTTGTATTTTTGGATCAAGGATAGTTGATCTCTTGTTTTGCTTTGCTTTGGAATAGCCTACGAAAAGAAGAGGAAGAATGTCTGTTGAAAAATAAAATAATGAACCATAACTGCTCTAAAATATTACAACTTAGAGGATCGTCCTAGAACCTGGTGAAACCTTAAGTCTGTTAGAGAGAAAGCTCCATCTCTAGCGCATAAGCTAGTCTATCAACTCGACTCTCTGTACAAACAGAAAACCCCAACTGCCTACCCGGCCACACGTGATAATATTTGGTGCCCGTGCCAGTCCTCTATAAAGAGCAGAAAAACAGACTAAGCATTAACGGAAGATGGACCAATTAATGGAAGATTTCCAGCAACTCGGGATGGAACAACAGCAGCAACCGCAAAACCGATCCGCACAGGCACAACCACTGCAGCCCCAGGACAAACAGAATATGGAAGGACCCACAATGATAGCGCTACAGCTAATTACTGAAACCCTACAGAAAGCTGACAACTACGCAAAATTCACCCAAGTCAGATCCATCGTCCAGCCGTTCGATGGAGAGAAGAAAAGATTCAGAAGATGGTTGGCCGACATAGAAAAATTTGCGTCAATAGCAGAGGCAATAACTGATGACGAGAAAAAGAAAATCGCTCTGTTAAGCTCCGATTCATTAGTGACTGATTTTTTAAGAAGGAGGTTCCAGCAGTACCCCACAGAGACCTACGCGTCCCTTAAAAAAGAGCTAACCCAGAGGTATGTAGAAATCATAGACAAATTGCACGCTTGGTCAGTCCTTAGAAGCATGAAACAAGAAAGAGATGAATCGGTACAGATTTCTGGAGATAGATTCCTCAATATGGCAGAAGAGGCGTTTTGTGGAGAAATACCTACCACACCTGATGTGGAAATACAGCTGGTGGGGACATTTGTTGATGGCCTTAGAGCAGACAATATCAGAATGCATCTCTTTAGAAAAGACACGAAGACAATTGCTGAAACAATCCAAGCAGCAATACAGGAAGAAAATGTTCGCCGAAGGTTCCAACAAAGAATAGGTAGAGAACCCCGACTAGACCATAGGGACTATACTGAGCATGAACCTATGGAGGTTGACCATGCCAGGAGGCAATGGACTCACCCACGACAACTGGATGATAGGCCCCGCAACTACAGACCCCCCACACAGAGGCCAAATGACGTTAATAATGTCAATCCAAATGGATGCTTTACATGCGGTAGGTTCGGACATGGTTACAAGTCCTGCAGAGCAAATTACAATAACGCACCATTCAGAAGAGAGGGCGGTTACCAACCACAACAACCCGCACCACCCCGACGTAATTACACCAGAAATCAGTATACCAGAGGCACACCTCAACCCCTCATGCGTCAGGGAAACGGACGTGCCACTCACTAAACAGGACCGTTAGTGAGGATGACTATCATAGAAAATGGTCCAAAACAAAAGAAACAACACAGAACAGAAATTGTCAATCCAGAATAATACATTATGAAGAAATGCTAAATGATGGAACCAAAATACATCCGGACCCCAGTTCCTGCATCATGTCTATACAGGGCCAACAGTATAGAGCACTGGTAGATACAGGAGCATCCATCAGCCTTATTAGGTTCCAGCTGTTCAAGAAGATTCAACATTTAGTACGATTCCAACCGTCCAAAACACACCTAGCTTCAGTCACAGGACAAAGACTAAAATCAGTTGGGACAGCATGGGTAAAATTTTCCTTAGGTGAAACAAATTTTGAACACCCATTTGTTATTACAAAAGGCATGTCTAGAAACCTTATCCTAGGGAGAGATTTCTTTAACAAACACAAAGTTCGAATATACTATGACTTCCAGAAAATCAAAGTAAACAATATTTACATCGATCTCCAGGACGATATCCACATCGCCTCCTTGGTAAGACTCACAGCTCCCATAACGGTAGCCCCAAACTCCCTAGTTATAGCAAAAGGCAGAGTAAAAATTTCTGAGTACATCACACCAGGGCAATCAATCCAAATATAGCCCCTAGCAGAAGAAAGTATTATTGATGACCCATTTTTGCAAATTACAGAGGGAATCGCTGAAGTCTCGAAGTCCAGAGATTTCCCCATCATGATATTGAATATGTCAGGAAAAACTACCACTATAAATAGAGGCACAATTGTAGCACAGGTGGATAAGTCAACGTTAAGACAAACTACAACCAATAGAGACCATTTACAAATTGTCTCAAACACTCTCACTGGACATAGTGCACGAAATCGCAGTACAAATAACCATGGCACACAAAAAGTAAACAGCTATAGTTCCTATAGAAAAATAGACAGAAATACCAGCCACAGTTCTTTTACACCACAGCATACCCTACCCGGAAGGCAGAAACGAACCAGTCCATATATAAGAAGAGTAAGGCCACGGTATGAAAATGACTATAATCACTCATTTTTGCGCCCCAACACACCAAGAGAAAAGATGAAGTGCTGTATATCAGAGAGAAACAGAGAAACAGAAATTGTCCTGCCAGGAGGATATCCGAAGCTACAGGACAGAGATACATGCCCCATGGAGTATCAATATAATGCAAAAACAGGCGGATATGATGCAGTCCCAAAACCAATTGAATGTCCCGAGGAAAAGGAAGAATTCTTATATGACTCCACCACAGGAGGATACTATAGCAGCAAGGTTGGAAGCAGAAAGAAGAAAGAAACTGCACCCACAGAAAGGAGACAGCCCTATAGCACAAGAGAAAGACACACAGTAACGCACGCGGATAGGCGCAGTTACGGCAGAAATAATAAGAAAAAAATGACACAATAACGACTACCCCAGAAATAAAATAAGAAATGAATATACAGTAAATGCAGTGACAAATGAAAATGCACACAGCAGATGGCAGAAGAGACAATACCAAGCACAGCCCAACGAACGGCAAAGAAATACTCAAAAGAAAGCCACATACCAGGAGCATATATTTTCACAAGATACAAGAAAAATGCCCCAATACTACGGGAAAGAAACGGAGGCAGAGATATCATACCAGAGATATCATAGCAGACCATAAATACAGAGAGAGGGTATCCCAGTTACTAGCAACCCGGAACACCACAGAAGAAAATAGACCACGATTGAAAACGTTTGTGGAAAAACACCAGGACGTATTCGCACTCAACGACATGGAATTAGGCAGAACAAACACTGTCACAATGAACATACAAACCACAACAGAAGAGCCAATACATCTCAAACCCTACCATACGCCTTTGAAAAACAGAGAACTGGTGGAAACGTCTATAAATGAAATGCTACAGGCAGGAATCATCGAAAGATCCCGATCCCAATGGTCCTCCCCCATAGTGATAGTATCGAAGAAAGATGGTTCCAGTCGCTTTTGCTGCGACTACCGTGCCCTTAACAAAATCACAAAAGTCATTTCCTACCCCTTGCCTAGAATAGACGATCTACTTGCGACGTTGGGAAAGTCTACCTACTTCACCTTACTTAATGCAAGGTCAGGCTTTTGGTGCATCCCCATGACTTCTGAGGCAAAACAGAAATCCACATTCTGTTCGCACATCGGTAGTTTCTCTTGGAACGTAATGCCATTTGGTCTAAAAGGACCGCCAGCAACATATATGTCACTCATGGACGAAGTGTTAAAGGGTTTACAACCATTCGCCCTAGCATATATAGACGATATACTGATACATACCGCAGGCACGATAGAAGACCACCTTCGCAAGGTAGAAATAGTCCTCGATAGACTCAGGCATCACCAAATAAAGTTAAAACTGTCGAAGTGTGAGTTTCTAAAGACAGAAACAAAATATTTAGGCTTCGTCATCAATAGAGATGGTATCAGACCAGACGAAGACAAAGTTAAGGCCATAAGAGAGATGCCTAGCCCCAAGACAGTCAAGCAAACACGCTCTTTTATCGGTTCCGTAGGATACTATAGGCGCCATATCATACATTTCTCGCAAGCAGCTGAGCCATTGATAGCCCTTACCCGCAAGTATGCACGATTTAGATGGACAGAGGAATGCCAGAAATCGTTTGAATATCTAAAAAATGCCCTAACCACCATCCCGCTTCTTGGACATCCAGACATTTCTCAGCCCATGATACTATACACCGACGCCTCGGATATTGCAATCGGTGTGTGTTTGGGACAACCAGTACTAGAAGATGAAACACCCATACTACCAAACATCCCCAATGAGAAACCCATTGCATTCCTATCCCACGCATTGTCAAAGTCACAGAAACGGTGGACCACCACTGAGAAAGAAGCATATGTGTTGCGTGCATATTTTGTCGCACATATTACAAAAATCGATATGGCTATTTAATATGGGAAAAATATAGACATTCATTCATTTGTGTATGAAAATGCTGTCTATGGGGAAAGCGAGATAATCCATGTTTGATTCACACTTTTGATTATAGGAGTAATCGTTCTGGATATTGATCCGGCGCAAGGATATTGCTCTTATATTTGTACTTATTTTTAGGGCCAGAAAATAGATTAATTTGCTTATTATGTTTATGGCCTGAATTCATATGTATTACATATTATTAGTACAAGTAGAATCAGTCCTATATTGTATATTTTGGATGGGTAGGCGGGACTAGATTCTTGTTATTCCGGTCTAGCGTAAGTATGAGTTGTCTTGACAAGTCGTGAGGAGTTCCGATGTACCGTGATAATGGCGGGTACGCACTTTTCAAAGGGCTGGTAGATTCTTAAGGAAATATGATTCATGAAGTGGTTTTCTTCTAAAGGAGATGGTATCTCTACTATAGTTTATGTTAGAGACTCTCCTAAGGTACGGTACAATGTATAATTCGGACTCCATGTATTGCCAGACCCTATTTTGATGATCTCATGTCGATTCGACCTAGATGGAACATTGTGCTTCGTATCGCTAGGGTCGTGTTTTGTATCGACAAAGATGACAGACTTTCCTACAGCGGTTATGGCTACGTGAATTAACCTGATCACCGTAGAGCTGTATGGGAACATTTATGAAATCATTTATATACCCATTATAAATTAACTCTGGCTTATATTCTCCTTCCTATGAATGAGTGAACGACAACTCAGGGAGGCGGCCATGTTAGATTTCGGTCATCATATGTTTTGATCACTGCCAAGAGAACAGATTATTTATCCTATTATCGGACAGTGACAGGGAGATCTCAATCTTGCTAGAAACCCCCTCTTTCGTGGTTTCATAATATATGCTACAAACTATGGACGTCAAGTAACTTTAGTTATTCACCGATCTGCCTTCACTGACGCGTTTAGTCAGATAGGGGGATGCGGCCATAATGTATCATGACAATTGAACTTTTGATGTACTGCCCATTATTTCTGAATGTGTCATGACTTCAGATCTGCTATGTATACCTACAAATTGATATGCCAACATACCATGATGTACTCGTATGTCCCAGTGTGTACGTCTGAATAAATTGAGTAAACAAAGATTCCAGCAGTCTGCATTGGTGCCTTGTAGACACAAGTGTATGAGTGGTTATATTGGTCAGCATACGAACAGTACACCATTCGCGGTAATCACACTCTACACTTCTACTTCATACATACACCACCCTGCGTCGGTTGGAGTGACCAAGTTTAGGGCCTGCTTCCCCTGGAGCCTTTGCCTTCCCTAACTCAGGACTAGGGTGAGTTACCCATTTACAGCTGGGTAGACTGGGGGCATGCCTGATCTCAACAACACACCACTCTTCCCTACAGAGGATACAGACTGACACTTTACAGAGTGGAAAGAAGAAAAGAAACTTTACAATATGCCATTCACTATGCAGTACAGAAATTAGACTTTTATGTCAGAGGAACCAAACGCATTATACGCACAGATCACCAACCCTTAGTAAACTGGCTCACAAAGACACAAGAACAGCCTAAGAAACTACAAACATGGTCCATGAATTTGCAGTCCTATGACACCACTATCGAATATATCCCTGGTACGTTAAACACCTGTGCAGATCTCCTATCTAGAATTAAATATGATGATGAAACTGAAGCGAAAACAAATAGAGTAAAAAATGATGGCACATCCTCAGAGATTGACGATAATGCTAAAGAAATTAATGAAATTACTTCATCAGGTCGAAGAAGTACTTCAGATTCCGCCACTCAAGTAGAAGAAGAAAGTCAAGATATGTTTGACATGAGAGTAGAACAAGCAAAAGATGCAGAAATTGTCAAGCTGCTCACATACGTAAAGAAAAACCCAACAAAAAGTAAAGATTTTACAGTACACCCAACGGATGGAGCTCTATATTATATCGATCATAAACAAGAAGGGACACTAAGAAAAGTCATTCCAGCACATCTAATCCCAGAAGTACTGCTACAGTTCCATGATAACAACGGGCACATGGGAAGAGACAAAACAATTGATGTCATAAAGAGAAGGTATTATTGGCAAACCATGTACAAAGACATTACAGAGTACGTGGCCACCTGTAGAACATGTAAATTGCGAAACATGAAGCCACATTTAATTCCCCTTCAAGAAATGCAACCGTCCCATTATCCCATGCAAACAATAAGCATTGACATATCAGGTCCCTACCCACTCACCCAATCAGGCAACAAATACCTCCTGCACATAGTTGACCAATACTCTGTTTGGCCAGAAAGCTACCCACTCAGTGATGCCACATCGCAGTCCATCACGCAAATTTTTTTACAAGAATTCATTCCCAGGCATGGCTGTCCAAAACGAATCATTTCGGACAACGGTAAACAGTTTATCGGTAACCCATTTAAAGCCACCTTACACCAGCTGAATATCGAACATACTACAACCAGTTACTATTGTCCTAATGCAAATGGCAGAAATGAACGCATGCATGCCACCCTACATGATATTATTAGCAAATATATCAAGGGGAACCACCAATACTGGGACCTATACATTAACCAAGCTCTTGAAGCCATCCGAGTAAATGTGAATGATACCATAGGGATGTCACCATTTTACATGCTGTACGAAAGGGAGCCAAACTTTCCTTTAGACAACCTCCTTCGTCCACAGCGAAAATATATGGGAGAAGACCCCATAGAAATAATTCTTAAAGAAAAGCAAAAAGCTCACCAGATTGCACACCGTAATACGCAGAAGGCATTTCACAAAAAGCAGAAACAACACGATAAATCAGCCAAGCTACCAACGTTCAAAATAGGAGACAGAGTATACTACAAGAAACATGTCCGCAACTCAAAATTCGACGACCGATGGTTAGATGGATACAAAATTACAGAGCAAACGACGCCTGAAAACTTCATTATCTGGAATGAAGAGAAAAACCATAGAACAAAAGCTCATGCAAAACAACTCAGAATCGATAATCACAGATCCATTACACCTCTGACTACAACTACTAGACCAGTCAGAAAAGCCACTCTACATTATAATCCATCCAGTATAGATTCGACGGACTTATCAGAGTCAGAGACGACAGACTCTGAATTCTACCAGTATGACCACGTACCCAGACCACCCACTGACGAAATACATCGAGCAAGACAACGAGACTCGTCCGAGAGCGAAGAAGATATCCCGCTGGCAGAATTGCGTAATCGACTCCAAGACAGAGACCTGCGTATTAGAAATGAAGAAATCATGCCTCAAACTTCAAGTGATGACAATCCCAAGTCAACGTGTATCCACACTCAAACTTACTCCCACAGTGAGCATTCGTCAGTCGATACGTACCACACTCCTAGTTCAGGCAGCTCCAGTTGGAATACTAGTGATAACCAAACACTGCTATACCAAAAGAACAGGGTTGGTCGTTCCGAACAATCAGATCCTGAAGAAACTATCCCCAAACAGTTTGTTGAACCATATACCACCAATCTTTATGGAGACGAAACATAACAAGAAATAAGAGAAAACAGTGTCAACCCCAGTGCAGTTTTGTCAGACCCCAACGAACAAAATGACAGAGAAATGGTGGAAGTATATGAACGAGAAACAAACATTTATTTACCAGACACAGCCAGTACTATTGAAACTAGTGATGCGGATAGCACCTTATTTATACCAGTCAGCTCCAGTGTCAAACGCGCCTATAAAACAGAATCTGATGACTCACCTCCTGTCACCAAGATTCCTCGTATGCTGCAGAACCATATCAGACGAAAAATTTTGAAGAAACTTAGGCATGGTTCGAAACCAAGCCGAGAGGTACTAGCCACACATCCCCAGGCCACATCACAGTCGGTACCATTTTCTTCAGCTTATCACCAACCTGTCAAAAGCAACAGTGTGCAAATTACTGTAAACGGTGTTAACATACCGCAGAACCAGGTCAGACGAAAAATCAAGGCGAAACATACACCTACTTCCAAATCAAAAGATGTTAAACCATCACCGCATTCTTTGATGTCCTCAGCGCCCCAACACTCAGCCAATGTTGTATCACCTGTTGCACCCACGGTTGCTCAATATGATGCTCGCCTAACCAGTCGGGACATTGCAAGGTTAGAGATGGCAGAGAAACTGAAGGAACTAGCGAAGCTGTTCTGAAAAACACGCCCAAGTGTTCATGTACATTCCATCCCATGTACGGTCTACGCAAAAGTGAAATTAATGTTCTAACTATCTCATGTACTTTCTTTTCAGACTGAGTTCACAATAACTATCCCAAACCAAATGAACTAGGTGCAGACTGAGATGTTAAAGCCCCATTTGATGAACCTGAACTTACGGACAAGCAACTGCTGATGACCAGATTACCCCACAGCACCAGCCCAATTGTGATGTTATTCCTGGATTTGTTGTTGTGTAGTCTTAACAATTGCTCCCACACATTTTGAAAATGTTCAATAAAAGTTGACACAAGAAGTTAGGGTGTTCTACAATCAAAATCACATTTATTACAGACGGTGGGGAGCCACGCTGGCGTAGTGGTTACAACACCGCTCTGGCGACCGGGTGATACAGGATCAAACCCGGGCGACGGCATTTGAGGATTTTTCGTCCACCGGGATTTGGACTGGGTTAACTCGAGACCTGGCGAGGACATTTGAAGGAGTGTCGTCGACCAGGGACTGGCGGCTCCTGAGCCGACCCAGCTGCAATGGGTACCTCCGAAATCGGCGAGTATTTGCCTGAATGGCGAGGGACACCTGTCTCTGTACAAGAAATAAAGGGATACTCACGTAAAATCAATGTCAGGTTAGACATAAATAATAACCTGAGATTTCGCCTCGAGTATTAGCGGGCGTACGAAAAAAAAAAATTACAGACGGTTTGATGTTTAGTCATCTCACATAAATTGCACACAGATAGTTGTCATGCTGATAATTTACACTTTGTGACTTCATCATTTTGCCATTTTTCACTTTCTCCTTGACTTGCTATTCCAGAACTAGGATTCATTTTCCGTGCATCTTAGCGCACATTCATGCAGGCACCTTGCACGAGTAATTTTCCTCTTACCTGATATTAATATCTTTGTTCCCAATTATCTTAACTCATCTATTATCTATCACTTCGATCCATCGCACTGATACCACTATGATATGTGTTTAACAGCATATGTAGCATATTTAGTCACATTAAAAAAAAAAAAGTCATACCCATATTTGTCATGCTATTTTCTCCACAGGTTTAATTATTTTAGCATGTTCACAAAAATTTGTTTGAAATTATTACACTTTGCACAAGAAATTGTATATCCAACCTTTAATTCACTATTGTAAGATTTTCCTCACTCCACTATCACACCTCCTTAACTTACTATTTTCCTTTCCACTATTTTGAGACGACATTCTAGACTTATGAGCTTTTCTATCCAAATCATTTTCAATCCCTTCGAATTACAATAACCTTGTAATCAGGAGATCTTAAATTTTCCCCTATCTATCAAGAACTTTACAGTACCCTCTCCTCACTCCTTATTGACAGCAGCCACTACTATGTAAATTCTTTTCTGACCTTAACTATTGCTTGCAGCCCTATTGTTTAGAATTGGTAGTATCTCTAGTGTTTAGTAAACTGATTATTATCACTCTCCTGTAATTGTGATACATTGACAGAAAAGAATGGAAATTTTGATATATTGAAAAGAAAGAAAAAAATTTGCAAACCAGAAAAAATGAACAAAACAGAAAATGCAAAGAAAAGAAATCAAACAGAAAAAATGAAACTGAATAATGAAAAGAGAAAAGACATAAAATAAAAAATAAAAAGAGAACACATTTTGAATGTTTTTATAGGATGTGTTATATGTTTATATGCCACCCTCGCACATCTTAATGATACTGATTGACAGTTTATTACAAAATTTGTTATGCACATGAATAATGACATGATGATAGGCCAATGCCATATAACATTGACTGCCCTGAGATTAGCGGCTGGCATAGAAGAAAAGAGAAAAATAAATCACCACATCAGAGTGAGCAACTAGTTTTTGCTCATACTGCCTATGCCAGTCATACCCCCTACCAGCATGATCTCTGAAACTCCAACAGTATTTTTGTTGATACTGCCTATGACAAGTACCCCAATAGCATTTGCACATGCTGACTTAGCAAATGAAATACCCTTCTATAGCATTTATATATGCTGACCCCAGATTCAACACCCCCATTACCGGATGATAACCACTGATGGCACATGAGAGGATGAAGCAACTGTTTAGTGATGATGAAGATGCCATTTTCTATTATGGTGAAACTTTATGTTGACACAACTAATGTTTTGTTGTGCGGTTTATGCACTAATGCCCACAGTGGGATGGGATAATGAATAATTTTAGGTTGTTACGAAATAACAGAAAATAATTGAAATTTTCTGGAATCTATGAACATAGAACAAATCAGAGGAATATGATTGCTGCATATGAGAACCATAAATGTATGGATTATCATTGGACAAGAGACACAAATGAATTATGATAATCCTATGGAACCAAAGGTGTTAAGGACACAATGGAGATTAAACGAAAAAAAAAGATTGAATGCTGATGCACAAAGAAAATAATGGAACTATACGAGATTTGGATCACCCATAGACAAAGGATATACAAATGGAGTATGCATATCCCATGGAACCACAGAGGTTATAGACAAAATAATAAAATAATGGAATGAAATGATTATATATAAGAGACAAGAGATTGTGTAATATCTCCACATTTTGGGAGAAGACAATTTTTGATACGTTTGCCACTTGCCTTATATTGTGAACCTGATTATAATAAGATAGAATGCACATCAATATTGCTTGCTAATGGTTATATTGAAATGGTTATGGTATTTTAAATTAAATAATAAAACAAACCAGAGGATTGAAATATGATTGAGACATTGTGACAATACTGAGCTTGGATCGTCCTTTACGATATATGGACCAAGAACAATGTAACCCCATGGATTGACGTGTCATGGATCCATATACAATGGATGGATATAAAATTATAAAAGACTACCTAGATTGGACATCCATATTGCTGAATCACGGATTACCATTGGAATACATGTACCCTCATGTCCCATAGGAATTAACTTAAATTGTTATGAATTTTAAAAAAATAAATTGATCATCTGGCTGTAGCAGCAGATGTTATAAACACCATATAGTTCTGACAAACCTTCGACCTGCGAAGGCAGAACTGGTGTTGACAATGCAAATATTATATAAAATATGTTTGTTGTATTATTGTTACTGAATTAAGATATTCGACTTGATTTTCTATAATGATTGTATGATGTGTCGTTGAAAAATATTGACAGATACAGCTCATAAGGTTCACTAAGGATGTATTTCTAGTTATAACAGGAGAACTAGACAGGATCCCAATACATAAATGCCACACGCGATGGTTTACCCATAATCTGTACGGGGTGTTTGCGTTTTCAGATGTGTACGGCCCGTACAAACGTCTGTACGGGTTTTTTCGCCTCATTATTAAACATACATATAAATCGATCGTTTTGTGCCACTACCGTCATTTTTAATGTTATTTGCAAGAGAGTTAGCTTCCGTTTCCGATCTTTATTTAGTAATGGGAGTATCCGCGTTTATTTTCTGTGAATTTTTTAAATCGCAATCAATCGGCATCGAACACGCGGCCATTTTTGCTCTAATTTTAATGGATTCTGACTCCGATGCGATGACAAGGAGATCTTTGTCTTTATTAGCGCTAATATCGGTTGTCAGAATATGGGTGATGGCAGAGATGAAAACGAAAGTAGAATGTCATTGCTAGTATGTATAATTTTAGGGGTTAGGATTACGGCCGAATGTCACTGCTGACGAGAGCGTTTGTTGCTTTGCTACTGATGATGGGTGTAACGAAAAGATCGTCATTTGATTTGTATTGGTCAAATGACTTTCATTGAGATGCAAAGGAAAAGGACTCTTCGGTTGTTGGTTCTTTTAATTTAAAAAAAAAAATTTTAATAAAAAATTTTTTTTTTTAATTTTTTAAATCGTTTTTCTCATCTTTCCATACCTCTCTTCCTATCACATCTAACATGTACACAAACAAATTTTATATCATCAGATTCATCATTCATTTATATCTATACAGTCCAAAAATTAGAGCAATTGACCAAAAAACTATAGAATTTACAAGTCATCCACTATAAAAAATGGGGTGTTGTGAAAAAGAATGCAGCTGCAGAGCACATTTTCGGGAAAACAATGCAGCGTGCTAAAGGATAAGGTCCTATCAAACACAGGATTTCCTGGTCTGTTAGTGATAATTAATAGCAGAAATAGACTAAATGATGACACGATCACATCATTTTTACAGTGCAAAATAAACTCAGACAAATATTGTTTGAGTTTTAAAATAAATGAAGACCTGTTTTAAAAGGCAAAGTCCCCATGCCTCTATGATGCAGCTGTAGGCCTAATTGAAATTTTTTTACACGAATTAACTCTTTTGATACGTTTTTTCTGTCTTTTTTTTTTTTTTGTACAGGTTTTGCTTGTCTTTGTACAGGGTTTTTGAATTTTTTGTACAGGTTTTTCATCTCCGAGGTGTGGCATGTATGCCAATAGCATGGAATTTTGTAACGCCATAAAGAAAAAGAAGAAAAATGTTACATGGAACCAAAGATAACAGGGATACATAGTAGCCAGAGTGCCAGGAACCTTGTCTTGAAAAAAAAAAAAGAAGAAAAATGGGAATATTGAAAATTTATGTCAATGACATGTTGTAAACATATTGTGTTGATGATTGATTGAATAAGTTGATGTATGATCATTGCAACAAAGCTAGTACACAGATGATGTTCTTGAAAAAGACTAGTAATAATAAATAATTTTAGGCTATGGCTCACATATGAGAATAACGGGTTGACAGAAAACAGGAAAGAAAAAGAAAAAATTTCAAAAAAAAAAAATAGAAATGGCTAAATCATAAATGGACAGGATCACCACCAGACGTATTACCTGTATGGATATTGGAGACAAACAGCACATATTTTGAAAAAAAAAAAAAAAAAAATGTAATATAGAACATTCTCTACAGTGATGGACTTGGAACGAATTCATATACTTACCATTTGGAAAATGTCAAATACAAGAAACATTCAGACACAAATAAATAAGGATAAGCTATGAGGTTTTAATGCTTTTATTGTGAAAAATATGATTGCATGTTAACATGTTAATGGTTACATTATAATTTAGAAATCTTCACCCATATGCCTAGAGATGTTTTTTTTTTATAATAACAATGAGCAACTACATCATTTACTAGAAAAGAAAACATGATGGATAACCAAGGAAGGATAAACTGTTTTATGGAAAGAAGATCAACATGACAATAAGGATGTGGACACCTTCAAAATCTATATGAATAAAGTGTAAAATACTTGGTAACTAAATAAATAAATTACACCCATGATTATGGAACATCACGAAGAAAATAACTTCAACATTGTTTAGAGTACTTGAAGCCTTGGGATATGGAACCAATGATAGGAACAGAAATGATGTTACACCCTGCTCCCCGCAATGACAAATAATATGTTGTCAACATGCATTTAGATTATGATAATGCAATTAAGTTCTACAAATAAGATATTTTATTGTTCATCTCCCAATGTTGCCACTTGTCACATTTTTTGAGTGATGACCTTATGAATGTTTTGAATATTTTGTTGGCCAGTGTTGCCAATTGGTAAATTTGATGAAATAAGGTTGTGATATGAAAGATGATATAAAATTTTTGGAGATGATGTCCATCAATAAGGCCCCTTTATAGACGACAGTCCCATATAGACATAGGAGCTCAGATGTAGGAATTTCGTTAAATTTTCTCGAAAAACGTTTGGACTTAGAAAGTTTTTTTGAACCTGAAAATTTTTTTGAAAATATTTTTAGACTTAAAAATTTTTGGGATGATTTTTGTTATTGATAGTACTCAAATGTCTCCCTACGGGATACATTTGCGGAGCCCCGGGATCTGTATGTGACAGTGAGTGCGTCACTTTAGAAAAATCCCTTCTAACAAATACAGACTATAGCTTGGTTGATAGAAATTTGTTAAAATTAAACAGTAAATTTATGTTCGAAACGGATCATGATTAGTAACAGCGTAGATAAAATATCTGTCCAATCGTGAGATGAAAAAGATGAAGCAACGCTGACCTAGATTTGAGCTGAACCCAAGCGGGCTTGCCCCGGCCAAAGTTAGTTGCAGACAAGTAGCCGAAGTGACCAGAGGCACTGGCCTTATACTGTAGTTGAGAATTATTCAATGAAATAGATGAGCTTTTCATCCTATCTGTTGAAGACATAAGTATTCCTCTTTCACAGTGGTGTAAATTTGTGTGCATTAATTCATTTCAGGATGATACAGTAAGTAGCAATACGAAATGCCTTATAACGTTTTAGCCATGTCAAGTCAGACTAGCTCGTACAGATCTAGAGGAAAAAGATATGGCTGTACGATTGCTTTATGAACAATGCCTAGAATGAAAGATTAATGCAGAAACACAGACAGTTTCCCTAATATTGAAGCCTTTTTGTTAATTGTGAGCAAATGAAAGAATCGCTCATAGAAAACTGCCAGTATCTCATACCCTGCACACAACAAGGGGACAAAATGGTTGAAGGAGAAGATTTTATAGGAGTTGAAAACAGAATGACTCATATGAAGCCTAACAATATGTTGTAATAATGTGGTGGGTCGATATTACTTATATATATATATTTGTGTAGTAGATGTGAAGTCAGCTATGCAAGCTCCTGAGGAAGTTTACCTTTTAACTATATGTCAGGAAACCTGTCTTGCTTCCACCAATGACTACCACCCGCTATGTATGTTATCCCCAATTTATATGTTATAATGTATGGATGATGTGTAGCTACGTGTCTAGGGTATATGCAATGTATGTGAAGAAAATAACAACAACCATACTTTAAGGTTAATAAACAATTAAGTAAACAACTCCCTATTGAATTTTGGTCTGAACAATTTTTTTTTCAAATGTATTACGTATAATTGAGTTGATTCATAAAAAAAAATTAAGATTAAACATCTATATACAGTTACACACAATCTAGTTTCACTACTAAAGTCTTTTTATTTCTGACTAGGAAGTTTTCTTGTTGTAATACTCTATTCCAAACTAAAGCACATATTTTGGGGAATCACTACTGTCATCATTTTATTTAATCTGGTTGAAATATCAAATGGTGGAGAATAGTTCAGTGAATTCACAAGGCCCCAAAACACAGGGCTTATCTTAAGATAGGTGTCGAAAATTCTGCGATGTCCTGGTTATAAGTCTTCCTGCTCACAGCACTGCTCAGCTTTCAGGATTCAAGATAAGGTAGGGCCCTCAAATCATATGGCCTCGAACAGGTACCAGGGTTGAACAACAACGTGACTGGCTCACTTCAGTTTCACACCCAGAAACTCTGGAAGCAGAGGATTAATTTCCCCTCAAAATAATATTCTGACCTATCTCCATTCGTAACAGGTTTTCAGATATCAACCAATCAAAAATCAGAACATAATACATAAATAATTATTTTCCCCATCTGGTAGTGTGCTCTGTTATCATTAAATATCTCAAACATATGTTTTTTTCACCTTCCTAGTCCTAGTACAATATTATAATTTCATAAATACATTCAGGTAATAACATGGATTACATAAAGATGGCCAGTGATTTTCTGGCTATACTTAAACATTATTCATTAAAGTCTTTTCCCTTATTAATCTCTCTTTATCCCAACTTTTAAGTAAAACTGCAAGGATTTTATTAAGTTCTTTCCCCACAATGATAATATCTTTCTTAGCAACTTGGTGAAACAACACAAAGTTTGATGTTAACTTCCCTCTATATATATATTCTTTTATATCCCAAAATACAAGTAAAGCTGTAGGGCTTTTACATTAAACTATAAGATTATCTAACCCCATTTAATGACTGTACGTAACATGTTGAAATGGCACTTGTACGACTAGGACTCTCCCCTTCAAGTATTCATTCATAATCAATATGGCAAACACATTTTCAAATATAATAATAATTATATAAATGTTGGTCTTACCGAAATATCGAATTTTTTTTTCACTATGTAAGTTAATTACAGGCCATAAATGGTCACACGAGATTTCCTGCTGAATAACAGAACTGCGAAGGCATCTGATCACACTTGTCTGTAAACGTTATTAACTTTACATGTGAAAGTTTAAATTAAAAGTGGCAAGGAACGCTCGTCTTTCTGAGTGTTTATTTCACTTTCTTAGTTATGCTCAGCAACCAATCAGGTGACTTCCGTTCCTACGCGTCTATTTTCAAAAAGTTAACCTACAGTTTTCAAATCAGGAGACACCCCTTTCTATTGCCTCAATATGGCTAGCTTCAGTAAAGAAATCCCATGTACGTCTATATATGTCTTCATTCTACCATATAACTAGTATTATCTAAGTCATGTTAATCCAGAACGAAAATATTTACTTAGTCTACCGTTCGTCATCTAATGTATAAGGTTTCACACTTCTGGCTATTATTTTTACCATTTTCGTCTTTCCTTTATATTTATTCAAATAACATATCTTTCTTTCTACATTAAGATAATATATTTAGACTAAAGAATATTATATATTTAACAACTAATTAGTATAATTTTAATCTTCATTTTTAGTCTTTATTTTTCCTATCGTTCGTTTTGGCAAGTTAGTTTCAGTTTCAGAGTTCAAACGGGGTCTATGCATTTCCCCCTCTCTCTCCCTCGCCTTTTCCAAGAAATACACGATTTCTAACTACACTAACATTCACGCGTGCGTGTTGGTTAAAGGCTTGCAAGTCTGTGACGTCACATTGGCATTTTTTTCTACTATCGTTTTTTTCTGCGTTAACCCTGTATACATTATAACATATAAATTGGGGATAACATACATAGCGGGTGGTAGTCATTGGTGGAAGCAAGACAGGTTTCCTGACATATAGTTAAAAGGTAAACTTCCTCAGGAGCTTGCATAGCTGACTTCACA
Source organism: Oreohelix idahoensis (assembly GCA_024509875.1). Classification (NCBI taxonomy): domain Eukaryota; kingdom Metazoa; phylum Mollusca; class Gastropoda; order Stylommatophora; family Oreohelicidae; genus Oreohelix; species Oreohelix idahoensis. The sequence goes on from JAMPIV010006712.1 coordinate 42,046, forward strand.
TCTGCTACACAAATATATATATATAAGTAATATCGACCCACCACATATAGTGGGATTGGCTCGTTTCGGGATTTCCAAAGTTATAATAAGTAAATAAGTGGAGGTTTTGGTGAATTGACATTGCTCTGTGTTGTCCTGTTAATTAGAGATTAATTAGATATTTTGGTTTATTTAAATCACATTGGTTAGAATATTAAGATGGCAGAATTGGCCAAGTACAGATCTTCTGCTGTGGAGACTGCGAAGGAAATGGGTATGGAGGGACAGATTTTAATTGATTATGTTACAGCAGAGGTTGATAAATTTATAGCCAGAGAAAGGGAAGATGCTAGGGAGGCTAAGAAATTAGAGGCTGATAGATTGGCGGAGGAGAAACGAATTATGTTAGAAGATGCTAGAGAACTTAAGAAATTAGAGGCTGATCGGGAGGCTGAGATTAAGAGGCTGCAGTTAGAGGAAAAGAAACTTGATGCTGAGAAGGAGGAAAAACGTCTACAGAGGGAGGCGGAACGAGAGAAAGAAGAAAAGAGGTTGGAGGCGGAAAGGGAAGACAAAAGACTGGCTGCTGAAAGGAAAGCAGAAGATAAAAGGTTACAGCGGGAGCATGAGTTACGACTAAGAGAGTTAGAGTTACAAGGCCATGCTCCTGAAAATGGAACTAGCCCATCCACTTCCTACTCAGCTGCAAGCCAGGGGGCCTCCTCATCAGCCATGGGGTTTCATTTGGATCCTTTTATTGAGAAAGACGATGATATTGAGTCCTTCTTTAGCCGTTTTGAAAGTTTAGCTACAACATATGGGTTGGAGAAGGATAAGTGGAGCCTTAAAGTATCCCAGGGAGTTATGGGAAATTCTTATGAAGTATTTTCCAAGCTCAGTAAAGATGACCAAGACGATTATGACATTCTTAAACATGCACTATTGGTCAGATACGAGAAAAACTGTGAATTTTATAGGAAGAAATTTAGACAGGCTAAATTACTCACGGGGGAGACCTACCACCAGTTCTCGGCCCAACTAGAGACCTATTTGGAGAAATGGACTGCTCTGGGGAAAACCCAAGATTTAAAGGAAATGGTTATGATGGAGCAGGTTAGAGAGTCCATGGCTCCAGACTTGAGAAAGTTTCTCACAGAACAGGGTGCAGAGAGACTGGTGGATATTTTAAATGTAGCTGAGAGATATCTAGCAGCCCAGTCAGAGTTGGCAGGAGCAAAGAAGAAACATATAGATCATAATAAGGGTCCCCAAATTCAACCTCAGAACAAATATGACAATAGAGATAAGTTTAACAAGAATAAACCATATTATGATAGGTCCAGGTACGAACAACGTGACAGAAACCCTGTTAACCAGGGAAAGAAATATTGTAAATGGTGTAAGAGGGATGGCCATGACACCCATGACTGTAAAAGAAAACCTTCCACCTTTGCTGCAATGAAAACTGGGAACAAGGGAGTAAAGGCAAAATCTATTAAGCCACATGAGCCCTATAACCCCCCAGTATGTGAGGACGTTGTATGTAATGGGGTCACCATAAGGTGCCTTTATGATACAGGTCTAGATTATGATTCAGTCGTCAGTTCGCACCTAGTGAACCCAGATCAGTATACCACAGAGACAGTGGAGATACAAGGGGCGACTAAGGATATAGCAACCATGACACTTCCCGTAGCTAGGATAGAGGTGAAAACTCGTTATGTGGAAGGGATCATCAAAGCAGCAGTTATAAACGAACCCATATACCCTCTAATATTGGGATGTCGTTATGTCTTCTTGGGGAATCCCAAGAGACCTGTGATTATGGCAACAGTGCAGACCAGGTCACAGTCAAGGAAGGAGGAAGATGAACCTATAAATACTCATCCAGAGGAGATGAGGAAGGCACAGGCTGAAGATAGGTCACTCAAGCTGTGTTATAAAAAATTACCTAAATGCCATACACCTCCAAACAAAGGAGAATATTATATGAAAAATAAATTGTTATATAGGAAGGCTGGAACTGGATCCAATGGTCACGGACAGCTGGTCCTTCTCAAGGCATATAGGGAGAAGGTGATGGAATTAGGGCATGCTATTCTCTTCAGTGGTCATATAAGGATCAGCGCTACAGGTCCGCGCATAGCTTGTCATTATTTCTGGCCAGGAATAACTGAGGATATAAAAAGATATGTAAAATCCTGTCCAGAATGCCAACGGGTAGCTCCAAAGCATTGGACTGCCCCAGCAACTCTAGGGGAAATGCCCATAGTTGGAACACCTTTTGAGAGAGTTGCGGTGGACATTGTGGGACCTCTCACTCGGACAAAGAAGAGGAACAGTTACATTCTGACTCTGGTGGACACATGTTCCATGTGGGGAGAGGCGGTAGCCCTGTCATCAATTGATTCGAAGCATGTGGCAGAGGCATTACTCACAATATTCACGAGGTTAGGTTTCCCTCACCAAATCTTGACTGATAACGGCTCACAGTTCAAGGGGAGACTAACAGAAGAGGTATTTAGGATCTTCCAGGCCAAGCATTTTCATTGTAGTCCGTATCACCCCCAAGGGAACGGCCAGGTGGAGAGGTTCAATGGGACTCTCATTTCCATCCTGAGAAAGCTGGCCCATGAAAAACCTGATACGTGGGACCAATTTTTGCCCGCTGCGTTGTTTGCGTACCGGGAAGTTCCACACAGTTCAACCGGGATGGCACCCGCAACCCTGTTATTTGGGAGGCCAATAAAAGGTCCATTGGAAGCCCTATTGAGGACGTGGACCGATGAGAAGGCAGAAGAGACTGTTACCTCATCATATGCGTATGTGAACGAACTGACCACTCGTCTAAAAACTGGCTGGAAACTTGCAAATGATAACCTCAGACAAGCCAGGAAGAAACATGCTGCATACTTTAATAAGAAAGCGAAAGATAGAGAATTAAATGTGGGAGAGAAGGTGCTTCTTTTACTTCCCGCCAGTAGTAACAAGTTGCAAATTGGATGGCAAGGTCCATACACCGTTCTAGAAAAGATATCTAGAACCAATTATAAAATAGACAAGAAAGGAAAGGAGAAAATATATCATGTAAACCGCCTAAAGAAGTATCTTGAGAGAGAAAACCAGGAAGGGACACCTTTACTGGCCTTGTCCATTGCAACCCAAATGAAAAATGAACCACTCACCTCGCAGGAATACCCCTTAAAACCATGTGAAACACCTGTACAGGTGAAAGTCAGTAAGCACCTGACTAAGAAACAGAGGGAACAGGTTCAAAAGGTTCTAACAGAACATACAGATGTGTTAACGGATAAACCGGGGCACACCCATTTGTTGGAGTATGATATGCAATTAAAAGACCCAACACCTATCTGTATGAGGGCCTATACGATTCCGTTCGCTAAGGAACAGGCATTGAAGAAGGAGATAGATTATTTGTTAAAAGAAGGGATTATCTCTCACAGTGAATCTCCTTACAGCTCCAGTGTGGTTTTGCTGAGGAAACCCTCTGGGGAACATCGTCTGTGTATAGATTACAGAAAACTGAATGCTGTCACAGAGAATCAGGTGGATCCATTACCTGACCCAAATCAGCTGTTTGCCAGGCTGAACAAGGCAAAATATTTTTCTAAGGTGGATCTTAGCAAGGGCTATTATCAAATTCCAGTAAAGCCGGAGGTAAGACCTTATTTGGCATTTAGCACCTCGGATGGACATTATGAATTCAACATGTTGCCGTTTGGGTTGAAAAATGCTCCGAGTGTGTTCTCAAGAATGATGAGAAAATTGTTGGATCCACTAAAAAATCCATGTATAACGAATTTCATGGATGACATCCTTATTGCCACAGAAACATTTGAGGAACACATTAACTCTTTGACGATGCTATTTGATAGGCTCAGAGAGGCAAATTTGACTGCGAGACCAACCAAATGCTATATTGGTTGTAAAGAGTTGGAGTTCTTGGGACATACGATATATCAGGGTAACATGACCCCTGACCCCAAGAACCTGGAGAAATTACAGAGGGCACCTAGACCACAGACCAAGAAGGACGTGAGATCGTTTGTGTCGCTATGTGGATTTTATCAGAAGTACATAAAAAATTTTAACTCTATATGTGCTCCTCTAACGGATTTAACTCGCAAGGGAAATCCGGATAAAATTGTGTGGTCTGCTCAACGTGAATCGGCGTATCAAGAGTTAAAGGAAAAACTCACTAGCAAGCCTATTTTGAAATTGCCTGATTTGACTCAGGAATTTGTGGTAAGAACGGACGCTAGCAACGTAGGATTAGGGGCTACATTGTTGCAACGGTCCAATTCAAAAAAGGGGGAGCTGAACCCAGTCGCTTATGCTAGCCGCAAGCTGAATAAAGCGGAGCAAAACTACTCAACAAGCGAGAAAGAATGTCTAGCTTTAATCTGGGCTATAAAAAAGTTCCAGATCTATCTTTATGGTAGAACATTTGTGGTCCAAACAGCCCCTCGTATTTTTATCACAGGCTAAGCATGAAAACGCCCGATTATTAAGGTGGTCGTTACTAATCCAACCTTATTCGTTTTCCATTGAGTACATACCCGGTTCGCTGAATGTGGGAGCGGATTTTCTGAGTAGACATCCTTTGGAAGAAACTCAGGGGAGTCATAAGGCCAAATAAGTGAATTTGATCTATGTGAATCTCGGATTTTGAACTCGCTTTACAAGCATGTTCTTAAGTGGGGAGATGTGTGATGATATCCGATATTTCACCGATCAAAATATAGCATCTAGTAGTTTGTAGGTATAAAATAACATAGGTATTACCACACCACCAAAATACTAGATGCTATACTTTGATCGGTGAAATATCGGATATCATCACAAATAATATGGAGAGGAATGCACATGATTGATGAAACAATGCATGCATGATATCATATTTCACACTTTCTTGTGAAAATTTGTTGTAAATAAAGAAAGTTTGTATTTTTGGATCAAGGATAGTTGATCTCTTGTTTTGCTTTGCTTTGGAATAGCCTACGAAAAGAAGAGGAAGAATGTCTGTTGAAAAATAAAATAATGAACCATAACTGCTCTAAAATATTACAACTTAGAGGATCGTCCTAGAACCTGGTGAAACCTTAAGTCTGTTAGAGAGAAAGCTCCATCTCTAGCGCATAAGCTAGTCTATCAACTCGACTCTCTGTACAAACAGCAAACCCCAACTGCCTACCCGGCCACAATTCTTCTTATTTTTTGGCTCTATAGATGTAAATATAGATATATTAAAGATGCTGATTCATCCGTGTGCACCTCTCTGTAATAACTAAATCAACTATGAATCTGTAAAAACAACATATAGCAAATATAATTATCAATTACTGTGGAAAAATTGTAAATAGATATGAACTGCTGATTACTAAATAATAGGTTTCGTCGTTGAAATCGCTTTAGGAAGCTTAATTGTGGAATATAGATCAATAAGTTCTGTTGTGTTGTCCTGCTAAAATATCACTTAGCTTCCAAACTGCTGAAATGTTGTGTCTGCTGTTTCCGTCAATTCGTCTCGGAGGCGAGGTCACTTCTCCTGGTCAAGGCAGGTATCTTCACAACCCGTTGAATGTAGGCTTTTAGTGTCGATCGTAAGCTTTGAACCACAGAACAGCTGGTATCGTAGAATCGAACCTCAAATGGTCTCGTAAACTCGTAGCACCAACTTTAGAGGGAATAATAGAACAAATTCCGCTGCTAAATCTTTATTTTCCTTATATTAATCAGGCGCCTTTATCTTTAAGGCGATCTTTGTCCTCTCAAGGCTGTGTGTGGCTTGTTGCCCTATGACGCCGCAAGGTGTGATGGCCGGAGACTGCTTAGTCATGTCAGTCAATGGCCAAGGGAGAATGATGATGATGAATCAGGCGCCTTTCCCGCTGTTCGTGAACCGAATCCTTTCTCTGAATTTTTACTCTCCTAGAGCGTATATCATATAACTCATGGGATATGATGAAAACCACCATTCTTTTAGTTAATTTACTGGAAAAATTTCGACTGGACTGCGGCAAGTGGCTTGTAACTGGTTGGACATGTTTAAATATACATAAAACTTATTACACATGATAGTAAATATGTGTATATGATTGTCACGAGATGTATTTGGGCGACTCCTTCTCGATCTCTCTCTCACTCCGGAAGTACTCATTTTAAATTGTTGTACCGACTAATTGCGTGCGTTTCCATGGTCAGCACTTTTTTCTTTCTCTGCTATGTAGCAGATATTTTGTACTTTCATTCTTACATTCCTTTTAGCAATAATTCGTCTTGCCTGTTTACCTGCCCATCCTTGCTGAGATAGTAGACAGGTGATGTCATATTTAAACGGCAGTCATGTTGGTAAATTCTCGTGTACGAAACCTTGGTCGCGACAGATTAACACTAAAATCGCCCCATCGTATTTGTTTAATCGCTGATAAGGCTAGGTTGAGTCTTCGCGAAGGTGGTAAAGAGACGGGTTTTGTGTGCTCAAGCGCCAGATAACGAGATTACTCGCCTGTGAGACACCTTATGGACAGACATAAATGACATAATCGTTTCCTGTCCGACTTGCACGAAGACATTACGTTTTATGAATAAGTTGTTACATCTGACACACATTGTCGTATGAGTTTACAGACGTAATGGTGAGTCTGCCTACCAGGCAATCGGATGTTTTATTACCATATATGGGAGAGGTGACCTCTGGATCATGCACATTATTTTGTCATGTCGGAAATAATTTTAAATTTCCCCATACGACACGCATGTTTGAAAACGATTGGCGCTTTCTTAGCATCGTAACAAACCAAATGCGCGGACAGACGTGCAATACAATCTGACAATTTTTGCAAGTCTAGTTCACTGTGAGAAATCGCTTGCCAAAGACGACACCAGACTGCCAGAAGTTAGAATTCAGAATTTCTATTTATCAGACCGGACTTTGTGGACTTAGCGCCCAGGAAAACCATTTTAATAAGGAACCGCAATCTGAGGAAACTGAAATACACGGAGTCAAAGAGGCAATCTATTACTAAAATAACGACCCCCGAGAACACGTGTAAGGGGCCCATTCAAGTGCCTTTATTCATCTGAGCACAACGTCTGTGAGCCATGGCTGGCGTAAGTTGTGCATTTTATATTTTTTCATTACTAACATGTGAACTAATATGTATATATTGCCATGTGAATATTAATATGTGAAAATCGCTAGTGGATGTCCAAGTCATTTGAGGCTGGCAACCTCACCGTATAGAATGATGATTTCACGAACCACCACTGCAAGGGCTGGTAACTGCTTTATCGCTAGTTTCTTAAAGAGAACTAAAAGCATAGGTAGTCCCAAGTTCCATATGGAGCAGGGAGGTAAAGATGAAAGAAATGATGTACATTCTAAGTATAATATTTACATTTTCAAACCAGTGTAAATGTCTATGTAAATATATTCACTTTAAAATTAATGAAAGTTTCAAACTGTTCAACAAGTGCAGATATAAATGAAAACATTTTGAATTTATATTGTGAACACTTTTCAATAAGTGGAGATGTAAATGAAAACATATTCTATCTGTACTATTAACCTTTTAATTCAAATGTAAAATAAAGATAAAGCTATTCAATTTAAATGTAAAGAAAGTTTTCTCTCGAGGGATTACGTTTAATTCTCATCTAGGGTAAATTCTGAGGTAGATGGGATGGTGGAATAGAGAGAAGGGGAAACGCAATACTCAGGAGAGCGTTTCGTTTCTATTCTTTTACCATAGTTGTTGGTGGTACCAGTTGAGGGTACTATCTCTGGAACAAGAAAGGAACAGTGGCCTGAGCTTTAAGAGGAGGGACCAACTTCATAGACACTCCCTGACATTTCTGGGAACGTGCTGCGCCCTAACAACCTTGACCAGTGACGAGCGTGATCAGTCTACTAAAAACCAAACCATTAGCGGGAGCAGAACCTACCATTTGCAGATAAGTTAAACGTCAACGCCGCCACGTGAACTCCATTATAAACTTTCATCCCATCACAACAGTGATGACAACTTTCTGTTAAATCATTATTCAAATTTTCTAAAACCTTGTTAAACCTAAATGATTATTAAATCTGTTATTTGTAACTACGAGTATACGGAATGGAATTCACCACTATACATCAGATTTGTGGACTACAAGAAGGCATTTGACAGTGTAGACAGAGAATCACTTTGGAAATTGATGAGGCATTATGGAGTTCCCCTGAAGATCATTAATTTAATAAAGAAAACATATGAAGACATGACATGCAGAGTTCTTCATGAAGGACAGCTTACAGAACCGTTTGGGATAAGAACAGGAGTGTGACAGAAATGCCTATTGTCTCCATTTCTTTTCTTACTAGCAATAGACTGGGTTACGAGAACATCGACAACACACAACAGAAATGGAATCCAGTGGACTCTGACTTAACAGTTGGATGATCTTGATTTTGCTGATGACTTAGCTCTTCTGTCCCATAACCGTAATCAGATGCAGGACAAATTGAAAACACTCGATGAGAGGTCACAGCAATTGGGTCTGAAAATACACAGGGAAAAGACAAAGATAATGAGAATAAATGCAGGTAATGATAACAGGGTTGAACTTGAAGAAGCACCAATACAAGATGTAGAATCGTACACATATCTTGGCAGCAATATAGACAAAGTTGGAGGGACAGACAGTGATATCAAAATAAGAATACAAAAAGCAAGAGGAGCTTTCATTGCATTGGGAAATATATGCAGATCAAGAGAAATCGGATCCAACACGAAAATAAGAATCTTCAACTCAAATGTGAAGTCAGTCCTATTGTATGGCTCGGAGACATGGAGAACAACAAAGACAACAACCAAAAACTACAGACTTTCATAAATGGGTGCTTGCGTAGAATAGAGGGATTAAAATGGTATGACAAGGTTACCAACGTGGAACTGATGACAAGAACTAGACAAGTGCCAGTGGAACAAGAGATGAGAAGAAGACGATGGCGATGGATAGGACACACACTGAGGAAACCTGTTGATAGCATTACAAGGCAGTCCTTGTTCTGGAACCCCCAGGGCAAGAGAAGCAGAGGTAGACCAAGAAGCACATGGAGAAGAGAGCTGGAAACAGAGATGAAAATGATAAGGAGAACGTGGAAAGAACTTGAGATGATGGCACGTGACAGGAGGACTTGGCATGTGTTTATTGAAGGCCTATGCTCTTTTGGGAGTGGAGGGTTATGAATGAATGTAACTATACAAATTTAACTCGGATTTAATCATTTTAAATGCACTGCATGTTTGTCTCAGTCAATTTACTAAACACACTCTAAACAGAGCTATACCTTAATAATAAGAATTCCACTGAGTAAATCGAAGTGGGAGCTTGACGAGCTGAAATTAATAATTGCTTAATTCGTCATAAAAGACGGAGGACCGATATAAAGTTAACAATTCCCCTGCCAATGCAGCATTGTTCTTGACTTCGGAAATATCTTATGAAAACTCCCTTGTAGAGAATCGTCATTACCCTTCTATCAAAACTCTGCCGAGAGTAATCTTCTGCGAAGGTAGACACCTTCGAAGGTCCATATTAGATACTTTTGAGATTTGGCCACTGTTGGACCACTACTGCAAAGCAGGGGAGGCAATCCGTGACAATGATGTGATCATCATCCACGGCCTTCTCCACTCGGAGTCAGGGATTACCTCTACTTTTGCTTCCCAGAGAGAATTAGCACGAAGCAATCGCCAGCGCTTTGCTGTGGTGGTTCATGAATATATCATTTTCACGTGCTAAGATTGCCAGCCTCTTAAGGACCTGTATAACCATCAGCAAGCTCAAAAATGTCAAATTCAAGATATATAAAATATGTTACAACTCACCCTAATACTGGGACATAGACTTCTAGCTCAGTTGAATAGTCTCGGCAACTCGATAAAGATGCATCGAACACGCGTCTGGGGTATTATTTCTATTATAGAATCCCTCTGTGACTTTGTGAGTAGGTCCCGTAGGAGTCCGGTTTCCGTATTAAAAGGTGCAGTTTCCTTATTGTGTTATTCAAAAGGTGCTCCAATACTTGTTTTCCGTTCCTATAAGTTCAGAATCCTAATTTCTACTCTTTCTGAGCTGTCTACTTTGTCGATTCTGGGAATGCAGTGTTGTGAGGCTAAAATGTTATACCTTGTATTGCAGTTTTCCGGCCCACTCTCACAAGTGTCGTTTCTGACAAAACTTCCAATCAACGTGAATGTCTATTCGCGCCTCAAATGCCAGCCAATACATTCAAAAGTTCGTGTTATGATGACTAAAATTCATGGAATTTTTTGCATGAGTCATGCGTTTGTATATTTCAAACGGTCAATTTTCCGTATAAGGAGTTGCTATATCCGTTTATTTTTGGTAATGTTTACCACTACAACTTGTTACATCATCCATATGTCTGTAATCTGTCACCAGTTTTGATAATGGACTGGCGCTTCCAGTGAAAAATAACACTGGGTCACTACACGAAAATGACCTTGCCAACCAATCTGGCCTGATTTGTATCAAATTCTAAACAAACACGAACAAATGAATGGAAGGAGTGTAAACTTTGACTAAAATACCAAATACTGTTGGAACGAAGTTTTTTTTTTTTTAAACGAGGGCAAGAACAACAGTAAAGTAGATCGTTAGTAAGGGTTCCCATGTGACTTTCGGAGCACAAACTCTTGGCTGCTCGTCATGATGTCGTTGCTTTCTACTGCTTCCGCTTCATTAGCCCTCATAACCACATTATTTCCTTCATAAACCTGGCTGTTTGTCGCTGATTGTGATAACCTTGTCGACGGTAACCATTTCTTCTCCGAATCAGGTTGTTTGGCAACATGTAAAGGCAACATCAAACAATTATTATCAATGTATCCGCTTTCTTCGTAAAAAAAAAAAGTGTGCGCGGTCACACACATTTATTTATAACTTGGTTTTCCGAAATGGATAGAGACAGATCTTCTGCTTAAGCGAGATTCAATTTGAGTTGGGACTGAACAACTTTTTCCACTTATCAGAAAATTATAATTACTTCCACTTATTCGAAAATTATAGTTAACAGAAATCGACATAACCGAGCTCTTCTTTTAACACAGCCAAAGGAGACAATAGGCCGAGATCTGCAGAATTGTTTAAGTTAAGCAAAAATCGACTTAAGCGAGTTCCGCTTAAGTGGAGATTTATATATATATATATATATATATATATATATATATATATATATATATATATATATATATATATATATATATATATATATATATATATATATATATATATATATATATATATATATATATATATATATATATATATAAATGAGCATCCAGTTGGCAGAGAGGTTAGAGCGCTGGCCTCTGGCAGCAAAGGTTCCGGGATCGAAACATGTTGGCGTCCCGCTCCAGTCTACCGTGCTGTAATTGGGTACTTAACCCTGCTTCTGAGTTAGGGAAAGCAAAAGCTAACCAATTACAGTTCAGTGGGTGATACCTGCGCTCCACAGATGGTGTGATGGAAAGCAAAGAAAAATAAGGGGAAAAAAGCATACTTGATACAATTTCGTATAAGTAACTTTCATCTTCATATCACTGAGAAAAATGATCAGCTATGTTGAAATAACATTATATTATGTTACTGGTGACTGTGTTTAAATTCAGAGTAAAAATGCAACTATCACATATCTAATAAACACCACCGCTAAAGTTATGTGAATATATTTATTTCATGTAATACTCAGCATTAATTCATGTCTCCTTAGTCCGATTGTTCTTTTGCAATCATCTGTCTATTAAATACCATCTCTAAAAGTATAGAATACACGTTTTCCAAGAAAATCTGATCAGTAATTCGTGGGTTCCTTAGTTCGTGTGTTTTTGTGCATGTCTGTTGAAAACCATCGCTAAAAGTATAGAATACATATTGTCCTAGTAAATCTCAGCAGTAATTCATGAGCTCATTAGTTCGTGTGTTGTTGTGCATGTCTGTTGAAAACCATCGCTAAAAGTATAGAATACATATTGTCCTAGTAGTTCTCAGCAGTAATTCATGAGCTCCTTAGTTCGTGTGTTGATGTTCATTGCTATTTAAAACCGTCGCTAAAAGTATAGAATATATATTGTCCTAGTAATTCTCAGCTGTAATTCATAAGCTCCTTAGTCCGTGTATTTTTGTTCATGTATATTTAAAACCATCGCTAAAAGTATAGAATACATATTGTCCTAGTAATTCTCAGCAGTAATTCATGAGCTCCTTAATTCGTACGTTCATGGTCTTGGTAATTGCCGCAGATAATTTTATAAAATGGATGTTTTATGTCAGCAAGCTTTATTTCTAAAAGAGTTCTATTTGGATGCAAATGACACAATTGAAGATAAACTGAATAACGGAGAGATCGTGATAGAAAAGAAGCGAAGATTGTTTGCTTGCTCGCTTTACAATGCTAATGGTCTGAGAGAATTTTCAATAAACTCTGAAGAACGGAGGATCCGACGAAGGACTCGGATTCTCTGTTTGCTTTCCTGAAAGTAAAAGCAACTCGCGGGATGGGTTCGAGTGATCAGCGTCATCAATAATTGTTGACAAGTTACGTCAGTGCCACCCTTGAACTAAGCAGAATGGGACAAAGCATTCAGGGAGACTCCGCACAAAAATGGACACATCTGTTCGACCTACGTGGCGTCATGCGTTTGAGAGCTTCTTGGGGGATGGGGGGGGGGGGGGGGGGCGGGGGGGGAAGCAATACGATTCTGTACTTCGCTGTATTCTCCCTTCCTCTGCTCTCCTTGGTCACTCCATTTTAATTTCTGAGAGTTTGGATCAGCTCCTTCGGAGAGAATTTAAAAAAAAAAAAGATGATCCGGAGTTCTTAATGGCTTATTGTTTCTTGGAAAAGAAGTATTTGCTTTCGGAAATGTTTCGAAACCGATTTTAATCATGATTACTGTCCGTTCAATTGAAAGTGATTTCTGGCACTGGGACTAGGGAAAAGGAAAGGAAGAGAAGAAATGCTAAGACAAACACTTATGCACGTGCACTTGGACACGGCTGTGATGTCTTCCCTAGGGGACGTAACTACGGGATAGAATTCAGTTCTAACCCAGAGTATTTAAAAAAAAATCATTTGGAGTTGAGTTATTGTGTGGTGTGATTAGGGAAACTTCAATTTTCACTTCTTTTTGGAAAACTCTTGCGCCTAGAGCAGTACATTTTTGTACTGACGAACGAAACAAGACATGTATTCTGTTGTTATTGGCAGCTTTCTTTCCATTACATTTTTGTGTAATTTTCCCCACTGCTAATAAAGCATAAAAATGCCACTTAGCTAGGGTACCCACATATCTTGCTGAGAAAACAGACCATTCAAAACCAGGTTCAGAACATATAAACAATGCTAAGCAACTACCCTGAAGGCACAGCTACAAACGTGAAGACTTTTCACAACCCAGAAGGAAGGGGCATTGGGTTGTTCGATGGCTGAGCTTCGAACTGATGCACACTTTGCACTTGTGAAACTTGATACAGACAGCATCCATTCCTTTTATTTAATATAAACTTAATTTTTTCGTGCACATTTTAAACCCTCGAGGTTTTTTAAGGCATTCACTCTAAACCCGCCAACCTTTCAATTTTTTCACAGCATTGCTTGAACTGTGAAATGGGTGCAGGTGTAATGGCTATGGATCCACACCACAAGTTGCCATGCGCGAGGATGCTGGTTGTTTTTTGTTTATATTTAGCGCCACTCAGAAAACTTTCAGCAAAATAAAAGATGATTTTAGTTGTTAAAAGAATTTTATATTTCGGTATGTCGCCCAGATCACCTTGGGGCTTCGTGCAAAACTTCATGTGAATGTGCCCTCATTTTCAATGTCAACGGACCAGTGTTTGTTATCGTCTCTTAAAGGCACACCACTAAGCAAACATGAACTCATTATCGGTGGGTTAACCCACACGCATCGTTTTAATTGCGGGTTATTTAAGCATTAAATAAAGAGGAAGAATCCAGGTTTTGAGTTGTAAGCAAATGACAAAAATAACAAAGTGGTTGGAAGAAAGGTGCACAAAAAGAAAGAATGAAATAAAAAAAGAAATGAGGAAGGAAGGAAAAAAGGAAGGAAGGACGGAAAGAAAATAGAAGAATGAAAGAATGAAATAAAGAAAATAGAAGAACGAAAAAATAGAAAAAAGAAAATAGAAGAACTAAAGAATGAAAATAAACAAAAGGAATGAGGAAGGAAGGAAGGAAGGAAATAAAGAAAGAAAATAGAAGAACGAAAGAATGAAAGAAAGACAAAAAAGAAAAGACAGATGAAAGACAGAAGGAGGTCATCAGACAACAACAAAGAAAGTAAAAAGAGTAATCGGAATTCCCGAGATTCGATCCAGGTCCATTCCAGTAATGCAGCCGTCAAGCTGCCAGAGTAAACGTGTTATAGTATACGGGCAGCTATGCACTTCACAAAAATTGCCATCACATGAGTCGAAGTCGGACTTCTAAAGTTTCAAGAGTCGGAATCGGACAATTTTTTGGCCGACGCAACAACCCCGGCCAATAGTATAAGACAGTGTTTCCCAAACTTACAATAATCGCGTACTCCTTACGAGAGCTTAGTGTGACCTCTGTAACCCTCTCGGTCCTAACGAGAGCTTAGTATTACCTCTGTACCGCTCTCGGTCCTTACGAGAGCTTAGTATTACCTCTGTACCCCTCTCGGGTGAAGATAATTTGGAAGTAATTTTAATAATACCAGTGTATCTGCCCCAATGCACAAATAAATTAAAAAAAAAAAAAAAAATATATATATATATATATATATATATATATATATATATATATATATATATATATATATATATATATATATATATATATATATATATATATATATATATATATATATATATATATATATATATATATCACTGGCCTCCTTAATAATCACTTTCATTATTGCTGCCTGACGCCATTGTATTCATCTGATCTTTTATCGAAGATTGTCATAGCAGGACTTGTTGTTTTGTTATTCCTTTTTCTGCTTTTGATTTTCGTTGGTTGTTGAATTTATTGTCTTCATATTTTTTTCGGTTTTGTATTTTCCTTGCTTTATTATTGCTCTTCACCTGTGTTGTTATATTTTATATATATATATACATACACGCACACACTAGCTGTTAGTACCCGGCGTTGCCCGGAATTTCTAGTAACGGTTTATGAAACATACATACGTAAGTTACACACATGGAAGTTGCATAAGTTACAATTAATATATTTTACTACATAGTGTCATATTTAATTATTGTTATTGTTTACATTTATTATTGCAACATTATTCTAGTGCATTTTGATAAACAATATTTTTGGTGTTGCCGTCTGGGGCAAAAATAAATACATTTCTTGGTGTGCCCATCCTGTAGCAAGCAAAGTATAGCTGCCCGCGTGAAAAGCACGGATTTTCTAAGTTTATGCCTGCTACCTTAACTGACTGCCCTTGAGCCTTGTTTATTGTCATTGCAAATGCAAGACGTACAGGATGTTGCAGTCGCTTGAAATCATAAGGCATGTCAGTTGGGATCAGAGGAATGCGTGGAATGAATGCTTCTTCTCCCCTGGCATAACCTGGTAATATTGTTGCTTCTATCACTTTTGACATGAGGTTCTTAACACAGAATCTGGTTCCATTACACAATTTGGGCGGATCACGATTTCGCAGCAATATTATCGGTGCACCGATTTTTAAAATTAAGTTGTGCAGTGGCATTCCTGTTGGTTCCAATGAGTTCAGGAACTCAGTCCGATAAAATACAGCCTGCAGGCTGTCTATGACAGTGTCAATGGCTCAGCCCTGGATTCGGAGTTCTAATTCGTTATTTAGTAAATCGCGCTTCATGCTGTTGAGAGCTTTCCTTAACCCTGGATTCGGCATCTCTAATTCGTTGTTTAGTAAGTCGCATTTCTAATTCGATTTATATTAGGATTGATTTTTCCAATAGATTTTCTTCTCTTGGGTGGCATGTTAGTACAAACATACATTCAGATGGGTATTCACGTTTAACAATGGAAATATAAAATTTCAAATAAATCAACATGAATAAATTTGACGCAGATGCTACATCATAGCGTGGATAGCCGGAAGTTATTTAAACAACCAGACTAAAGCCAGACATTTTCTAAATGTTAGTACTAAGCGGGGACATAGTTTTATAAAAATTATTCTGAAGAACCGACATACCATAAGTGAAAGCGAATGAATGCATAAATCAGCTTTTTCAATCAAAATAAATATACATTAACATGAATCGAATACATATTTGACAAAAAACCACCAGCTTATTTTTATTTTTATGTTTTTTTAAACCAAAGCGGTAGAAACCAAATTATGTTACCTGGAAACATGCGACAAAATTTCTTCCATTTAAACGGTCCTTCAACGATTATAACTATTTAATAATTTTGTTTTCTGCAACAACTAATGTTTTTACTATAAAATTAAAAAAAAAAAAATTGCACCGGAAAAAAAGAGACTATCGAGTGAGTTTGGATGTTACATATGTTGATATAGTTGTTTTACAATATAAATTCGTTTGACGACGTATTTTAAAAAAGCTGTAAAAAAATAATACTTTAAACCTTGTTAGACTAAACACGCACAGAGGATGCTGATCCTCACAGAACATTCATTTGTTTTAATATATGTATCGATACAGCTCTGATGTAATTTGCAATCGCGTGGCAAAATCAGTGCCGCTTACATAGTTTAAAAAAAAGGAAGTGCTACATAAAACTGATTTTTTCCCCCTTAAAATAGAAGTGTGTAACTAAACATTTTCAATTGTGTTGTAAAATATGCAAACGTATGGTTATTAATACAAACATAAAATAATAGTTTTAACATTTGTGTTACGTCCCTTGGTATCTCTTGGATGTATATTTATTTGATTATGGCCCCTTGAGAATTAAATGGCTTCTTTACATTTTATAGAAAAACTTTAAATAAAATCTTTGTCATAATTGCAATATTAAATTATGATTTAACTAGCAACAACCCGCCAAATTTGGCAGGTTTTTAATTATAATGAGTTGTTTCTGCTACATGTATTACGGATGGTACTATCACTACTGTGGTAATTTAATTGCAGACGACCGTCTTTCGAAATTTGTAGTGAAAATTATATAGATGTATTAAATATGAAGACATCAGTAACCCAACCTAAATGACATGTAGAGCAGTGATAATGGTCTAATGGACCATAAATTGACTAAATAACTAACATTTCTTTTATGACAACATGTCTCGTAATTGTTCGTGCATCTTTTAAAATCATGCCCTGGTCGACTTCCCGCCTCTGAGACGCCTTGGTCGACTTACTGCCTCTGAGAACAACGTTTGAAGTTTGACGAAACTCCAGTTGATGTACTGTTTATCAATCGTGTTGTTTGCTTCTTTCCACAATCAAACTGTTCATGCACACCTTCATCTGCGCACTTTTTTCTATTTTCGCGAGAGTACATATAAGGGGAAACAATACAATTATTGTCTAACTTTCAACCACAGTTGCACCCCCTTAGCTGTGGTTGAAAGTTAATGCACTCCCTCGAAAATAGAAAAAAGTGCGCAAATGACGGTGTGCAAAAATGTGACTGACCGACCGACCGACCAACCAAGCACTTACGGCAATTATGTATTTTGAC
Organism: Oreohelix idahoensis; assembly: GCA_024509875.1. Lineage (NCBI taxonomy): Eukaryota > Metazoa > Mollusca > Gastropoda > Stylommatophora > Oreohelicidae > Oreohelix > Oreohelix idahoensis. The sequence goes on from JAMPIV010006712.1 coordinate 59,756, forward strand.
TACACGGCGTTACCCGGGATTTATTAAAAGACGAAATAATTAGGCTTGCGGATTTGTATTAAGAACATAGAAGCAAACAAACAACTGTATTTTGCCTTATATATATACTGAAGCACATTAAAAACGCACCACCTGTATAATCCAGGAACAGAGTGTGAAATGTAAATATAAGTGTTTACAAGATTACATATTTGGAATCTTTATCCATTTTCCTATGAATCCATGCTGGTCTTTAATTTGTACATTTGATTGTTATGAAATTCATTGCATTCTGTGCAGGCAAGGGAGAAAACCAAAAATGCAACCAATAAAAAAATTCATTCACACTATCCTCAGTATCTGGTATGTCCACCTGTGACGTACGTCTAGTTTGACAAGTGAATTTTCCCTGATTTGATGGATGATTAAAGGGACTTTTAGCTTTTCATAACATCAGTGCCCCCGAACATTTGTTGCAACTTTTATGTTTCGCCAGAGCGAACTTATTCCACCTTGGCTCATTAGCTATGCGCAATAACATCGTGGGAGTTTACACGTGGGCTCATTAATGTTCACTGAAGCAGAGCGAGCTTTTCACCACGTTGGCTATTAAATATGCAGACCGTTATCTGCCATGCCTTCTGAAGACCGCATTGTCTTAGGATAGGTTAAGCCACACCCACTGTTACCTCTAGAGCTATTTAGAGCGATTATAAGCAAGCATGCTACTAGACCTTTCGTTCGTACCTGCCTTAAAGGAGTGGCCAGAATCAAACGTAGGAGCGACATAGATCTAAGGCACGATGGTCCTTAGAAGCAGCGTCTCGCAGGAATTTCGCACCTCGATGCGAACCACAGAACGCTCGGAAGACCGAGGAAACGGAAGAAGCGCAGCGGTTAACAACCAGGAAGCCAGGAGCGGCCTCTCTGTTAGCACGACGGCGAGAATTTCGATTTTTACCTCAAGATCAAGAAAGGTGTTAGAATCTAACATGCCCCCCTCATTTGTCATTCCTAATAGTATATATGCAGACCTCTGGGAACTGCCGTTATCATTCGTTTTACCAGAGCTTTTAAAGTACCACTAGCTTATAGCTGAATTCTGCTAGACTCCCCAGGGATCTTTCGGCTATATTGGAGTGTTCTGTGCTTAAAATGGTATAACATTTTTTTAAGTGATTAGTGGTCTAGTTCATTCATTCATTTTATTTCACTGGATTTTGTGGTTAAATTAAATCTATTAAATTAAACCTATCTCAAAAGTTCCAGTTGAAGAGTTAATAATATCTATTACATTATTTCTAAGATAATAGAAGCTTAAAATGCTTAAAGTAACCTTTAAAAATCGAAAAGGAATTTATAAACTAATTCATTTAGTTTAGTTCTGTACATATAGATGTGTTTTAACTATCAGGCGCGGGGAGCTTTTCTTGAATTTATAGAATTAAAGACGCGAGTGTGTAGAATAGTTAACGGTAAATTTATCGCGCTTTAGAATATTATCTGATTTTCGGTATGTATTACATGTTTTTATCGTTCATATATATAGGGTGATCGTAACCTTGCATCTCAGCAAGAAAGTAAGAAAGAAAGTAAGAAAGAAAGTAAGAAAGAAAGAACATTGTAGAGAGTCTCCCAGACTCAGTTCTTAAAAAAAACCACTCCAGAAGTTGATGAGACTGTTTAAATTTAAATCTTGTAGCGATCCTCTATTTTGGGATTCAGCTATCTAAAATTAGCAGATAGAAAGCAACCCCAAGAACAATTTAACACACCATCAATTAATGTAAGCTTTACTGGAGACGAACCTTGCCAGACCCTGTTACTTTATTTACTGCTCGACGGAGAAAGAATATATATATTTTCCTGAACCCTGACAGTGCATAATTCTTCACTGGATTTTAAACCCCCCCGAAGAACCCCATGCTTTACTGGTCAGTCGTGTCACCATCAGTAGCTAAAGCAAAGAAACCACCCCATTGTCACCACCAGGACTTGTGACCGTGCCATCCTTTAGAACTCTTTCTCCTAACAAAAAACAAAGAACTCTGTATCTTCATATTCCGGCGATTTCAGGAACCATTGTGCAAACAAACAACCCTGTTACTCTGGGGCCAGCAACAGAAGAAAAGACACTAACTTAGTAAAGTGTTTTGAAGTGTTTTTGTAATATTTCTAAGGAGCGCCAGAGTCCAAGATTCGGTAAGTCTGTGTGTGCGACAGTACGTTGGCCAACCGAGCGTGCATGAATGAAGGGAGATCTATTTTTTTAAACCCTTATAAGCTGTTCACCTAGTAAATAAGTTTTCTGTATTCATCGTATTATTTCTCTTAAGTGGGATTTTATTACCTTTGTTACCCCTCCCGCATTAAATCTACTTAGGAAGAGGAAACTTTGGTTTTTGAGAATTTAATAGGATAATTTGTTCCTACCCCCCCACTTCATAACTGTGTAACATCTCTTATCAGAGTCACGAATTTACTGTTGAGTTAAATTACCTATCTCTGATCATCCCCCCCCCCCCCCCCCTTGTCTTTTGGGACCGGGTCTATCTTATTAATGCAAGCGAAAAGGGATTATTGGATACTCCTCCTAAACCCCCCCCCCCCCCCCAACTTGTATTTGTAATTTCTGTAAACATATGATTTTTACCTGTGAACTGATATATATGTTGTGAGTTGATTTTATGATAAATAAACATACTAAAACTTTTGTCGTGTGTTGGAAGGTCCAGGCCCAAAATTTCCCCTATCTGTTTAATATAGTTTGTATTCACGTGCATCTGTGTGTTTGAAGCACCAAATCGGTGTGAGCATAGGTGTGTGTCTGGAAACTGGCAAATAATTGTTTGACCAGGAGAGTGAAGAGAAGATTGAGAGGAACGATTTGTCGTAAATAAGTCTGTCCTTACTCTCCCCAGCACTCTGTGAAGCAACTATTTACTCTCTACCTTTTCTATCACTGAGCTTTCACCACCATTCTCCACTCTAAACAGGATCACTATTTCTAAGACTCTTTCTCTCAAAATAAATTTACGACACCACCGTGTGCTTGCAAACAAGCTTGGCGGCGGCTCTGCATGGAACGCACAAGTCTCTGAAGGAAATTCCGGGGAATCAAGTCCCATTCACGTATAAGAGCAGCTTCGAGATTTTGCAGATTAGCTGGAGAACCTTGCATGTAGACTCTGCGTCCAAGCTTGTCCCACGGATGTTCTATAGGGGACATGTCTGGTGATAGGGCAGGCCAATCAATCGTCACAATGTTCTTCTGCTGTAGATATTGCTGCGTAATGCATGCGGTGTGCGCACGTGCGTTATCCTGCTGGAGAAGCTGCAAGTCTGGATAATTTGTGAACGCAGAAGCAACCAATGCATCCAGAACCTCATCTCGATATGTCACAGCATTAACATTTCCACGGAAGACGTGAAGAGGCAAGCGATGGTGAAAACTGAATCCTCCCCAAATGTGAATACTGCCACCTCCAAATCGGTTGTGCTGACGAACACAGCAATCTGCAAAGCGCTCTCCACACCGTCGCCAAATCCGCATACGTCCATCAGCAAAGGATATGTTGAATCTGCTCTCGTCTGTGAATAGGACAGCATTCCACTGCAGTCTAGTCCATCTGACATGTTGCTCTGCCCATTGCAGGCGCTGCTGACGATGTCTGTGAGTCAAGTTTGGCCCAACATAAGGTCGTCTTGCAGTAAGGCCTGTATCTCTGAGTCGTCGTATGACTGTCATTCGAGAGACTTGCCCACGTCTACCCACTATTGCTCTTGCTGTTTGACTTGCCGGGAGAGAGAACGATTCCTTAGGTGACTCAGCACAATATGACGATCTTGCGCAGGGGTAGTAACTCGTGGTTGGCCACTCCGAAGTCTATCCCGGGCACTGCCAGTGGTTCCGTAACGTTCATTGAGACGTACAATAGTGCTGTGGTGGCAAGTCATCCTTCTGGCAATGGCCCGCGAGCTCATTCCGGTCTCCAACATACCAATGGCTCGTTGGCGGTCGTTTTCAGATTCGTTTTTTCAAGCACATAAACTGGTGCGTCTCAACGGCTTTTTATAAAGTATACTGCCACACTGCCAATCGAATGGCATCTATACCTTGTAGCGGTTATGGCAGCTTGTGTACCCTGACAATCCCCAGAGATGCCAGTGGGAGTTTTACTCCTGGTAGGTTCAAACCATGCTGGACTGCGTGGGTAGGGGTCAGACAATAGCTGGTACCTTGGTCTCCTCCAGTTGGGGGTTTTAGCACAGGGCCGAACCCCCCTGTCTGTGTAAAAAAATCGCACATTACGGAAACAGGAAAATACTTTGATGCGGGACGGACATCCGGAGTCTCAGGCTCGTATGACTGACGGTGGTGAAAGCCGAAAGGAAGCCACTGGCATGAAAACGGATGCCCAGACCGCAAAACACGAAACCAGAGTTGGTTTTTGGAGTGTCAGAGCTGTGGGTGGGGCGGGAGGGCTGGGGCGGATCACAGCAGAGATGAGGAATTGCAAACTACGTGTCCTGGGAGTGGGCGAGAGCGGATGGACAGGGATGGGGAGAGTAGAAACAGCTACAGGGGAAACGGTGCTTGGTTCTGGTAGAGAGGACGGTCGGCGCGGCGAGGGTGTGGCCATTGTCCTTGGGAAAGGAGTGGAGGGGTCTCTGCTGGAGTGGAGACCCATTGACAACGGACTAGTGAGAGCGGGACTGGGAGGGAGATTCACCAACACCGCAATTGTACAGTGCTATGCACCAACAAACGACAGCGATGAAGAGATCAAGGACGAGTTCTATCAACAGGTACAAGAGGAAATGGAGACTGTGCCCAGGTGCGGTCTTATTATAGTAATGGGAGACCTGAATGCAAAGGTTGGAACACACAATAATTATAACGAGGGAGTGATGGGGAAATGCGGCAGTGGAACAGTAAATGAGAATGGGGACAAATTAATAAGCTTCTGCAGTATTAACAACCTGGTCATTGGAGGAACACTTTTTCAACACATAGAAGTGCACAAGTTAACATGGGAGTCACCAAACGGACGAGACAAGGGCCAGATGGATCACATGGTGATCAATGGCAGATGGAGACATGCGCTACAAGACGTGAAAGTAAGAGGAGGCGCAGATGTGGGAGGTGATCGTCACCTGGTGGTGGCGAGACTGAAGGTGAAACTCAGAGCTGCTGGGCCAGTTGCAGTCAAACAGAAAAGATATAACATCACGAAACTTAAGGACCCCCTCACCAGAGGAGCGTTCGTGGTCGACGTGGGGAGACGATATCTGATTGCCAAAGGCCAGGAAGGGGCAGAGACCGACGATGTGGACCGGAAATTCAGCACCATCTCGGCAGTATATAAGGAGGGCAGCAATTCATGCTTGGGATTCCAGGAGAGAAAGAGCCAGGACTGGATAGCACCAGAAACGCTAAACACCATAGCGAAGAGAGGGGAAATGAAAGGGAAGAGAACAGAAGCTGGGTCTCCCGGGTTAGAGGCAATATGTAGTGAACGGTGCAGTCAGCTGGACAAGGAGGTAAAACGTCAAACCCGTGCTAACAGGGGGACATTTCTGGATGACCTTGCGGGACAGGCGGGGGGGGGGGGGGCGCTGGGAGATGAACGGAGCACAGTTTGTAAAATAACTAAGGCTGTCAGTGTTGGGCGGGGTGCGGGCAACATAACGTTGGTGGGAGACGGGCGGGGAGATCTCATCACCACAGCACAGGGGCGGGAAACAAGATGGGCGGAGCGCTTCAGAGAGGCACTGAATAGGGAACCACCGGAGACCCAGCTGAATGTTCCTGAGGCTGAAAGTGACTTAGACGTAAATACAGACATTCCACGAAAAGAAGAAATTATCACAGCTATCAAAGGGCTAAAAAATGGAAAAGCGCCTGGTCACGACAATCTGAGTGCTGAGCTGTTCAAGACGGACCCTGAGCTGGCGGCAGAGCTGTTGGAACCACTGTTTGCACAAGTCTGGGAAACTGAGACAACACCAACAGAGTGGAGTAAAGGAATAATTGTCAAATTGCCCAAGAAGGGCGACCTTGCAGACTGCAACAACTGGAGAGGAATTACCCTCCTCTCAGTTCCCAGCAAAATACTGGGCAGGATGGTCATCCAGGGAGTTTCAAAAGCAGTTGACCATAGACTTTGGAAAGAACAAGCGGGCTTCAGAGGGAACAGAAGATGTGCAGATCATATATTTGCCCTCAGGAACATTATAGAGCAGTGCTCAGAATGGCAGAGACAGCTGTACATTAACTTTGTTGATTTTGAAAAGGCTTTCGACGGCATACACAGGGACAGCCTATGGAAAATTCTGAGGGCTTATGGAATTCCCAGCCGCATTGTTTCCATTATAAAAAGCCTCTATTCTAACTTTACGTGCAGTGTTGGATCGAGTGGTGTAACTTTCGGGGTGAGGGCGGGAGTACGGCGGGGATGCCCCTTGTCAACAACATTGTTTTTGACAGTCATAGATTGGGTGATGCGCCGGACAACGGAGGGCAGTCCAAGAGGAATTGGATGGACAACGTTTTCTACGCTGGGGGATTTGGAATATGCAGATGACATTGCACTACTCGCGCATTCACACCAACACATTCAAGACAAAACCGATGGGCTGAATGGGTATGGCCGGCAGGTTGGCCTGGGCATCAATTTGAGGAAGACGGGGGTCATGACGCTAGATATGGGCAGTCCTGGGCCAATGACAGTGGGGAACCAAAAGTTAGAACAGACAGACACATTTGCTTCCCTAGGGGGCATGGTAACACCTGATAGAGGAGCGGACAAGGACATTGACAACAGAATGAATAAAGCGAGAACAGCCTTTGCTGTTCTCAACAGCATTTGGAAGTCTTCCCAGTGCAGCACAAACACCAGATTAAGACTGTGTGGGAGCTGTGTGCTTTCTGTGCTTCTCTGTGGTGCGGAGTGTTGGAGAGTGACAGAGAAGGAAACGTCGAAACTGTCCTCCTTCCACACAGTCTGCCTAAGGAAAATTCTCCGAATCTTTTGGCCAAACACCATCAGCAACCAAGAACTACTTATTCGGAGTAACCAGGAGGACATGCACACCATCATAGCTGGCAGACGCTGGAGTTGGGTTGGCCATGTCCTCAGAAGGGACCCTGATACCATCACACGTTGCTATGCTATGGACCCCCGAGGGAAAGCGAAAGAGAGGCCGACCAAAAACAACTTGGCGGAGAACTGTGGAAGCTGAGATGCAAAGAATGAACCACAGTTGGGGCACTGTACGAAGGATGGCCGCCGACCGAGCAGGGTGGAATCAATTTGTTGCTGCCCTACAAGACGCCACCAGGCGTGATGGCCGCTGACTGCTTTGACGGTTGGCGGTCATGGATCAAAGAAGAAGAAGATACTGCCACAACGCGTACACATTTACAGGGTCATAGCTGTTGGGAATCGTGTTGCACGTAAACTTTAATTGTTTTCATGTGTGTCTGTACACAAACCGTGTTAATCTTGCACTTTTTCCCCCATTTTCAGCAGCCCATTCGCTCTTTAACTAGACATACACGGGGAAAATCCCATTCCACACTTTTTTCCCCAGCTTCTCGGCATCATGAGGGTATAAATAAGTTTTTAGTGGTGCGTTTTTAATGTGCTTCAAGTATATATATATATCGTATATATCCACATATTATATTTTATATATACCGTTATATTAATATATATATATATATATATATTATATATATATATATATGTATATATAATAATATATATATATATATATATAAAACCAGTTTTACAGCATCCCCCTTATTTTTTTACTTACACTCCTTAATAATGACTGAATATAGGAATGATGCGCCCGTGAGGTGATAACCCACAACTGTTTTTTTTTTTAATGATAAGCCTGGTATTTCTTTCGGCGTGTTCTTTTCTCTTCTGCTTGTTGTAAGACCTTTTTTTCTATCTTCTTCTCGTCATAGCCAAATGGTTTCTGTGTGTCGGTATTGTCTCCCTGGTACGGTGGTTGTGGCCAAGATCAGTATCTGGATTTACAAAATAGCTGGTCGTTCCTGCACCTTGGCAGAGATGTAGATAGGTAAGTATTTAACATTCTATCAAATGGGACTTCTGCCAGATAAGGCGTTAATTTAGGACCGGAAGTTTAAGCAATGATTTATGTTAGCTCGTTTAAGCTCCCACCTCTGACGTTCAGCCATTTTCTACACCTCAGGGTAGAAGAAGAAAGACTAAGTAAGTAAGTACAATGAGTAAGTAGACCATGTATCGCTTCCAGGAGCACACATGTCAGAACATTGTCTCCCCTGCTTTGCTGTAGTGGTCCAACAATGGACAAAACTTAAGAGTATCTAATATTGGCATTCAAAGGTGTCTATCTTCGCACAAGATTACTCTTGGCAGAGTTGTAGATAGAAGGATAATGATGCTTCTATCTCAAGGTAGTATCATAAGAACGAGGTCTATTCATTTTTTTAGGGGTGCAAAATTGACTGAGCGTCCGTTCACGATGTACTGTCACATCAAGGAGATGGTGCCGTTTGGTTGGTTCTGGGTTCGATTCCCGGTAAGCCTATCACTTATATTTTCTTTTCTGTTGTCTAGTGTCATCCTTTATGTCCAACGAGTAAGTGTTAATTACCTTTATTTATTTATTTACTAACATTCAGGGTAGAAGAGGAACGACTAAGTAAGTAAGTACGATGAGTGGCCCTCTACATCCCAGGGTAGAAGAGGAAAGACTAAGTAAGTAAATACGATGAGTGTATATATAGAGAATTTGTGCGTTCGTAGCGACACGGGCAAGACACTCTGTAATTGACGCGTTCACTAATGATACATTATGAATAGCACACTAGTAATTCTGCTATAGCTTGAAGATTAATGCTCTAAACGAGATAATTCTTTCTGGGAATTGAACAGCAACTACAAATACATATCATTATGACAATGGAAAATCATTATCTTTGCTTGACAGAAGACACTGAAGGAGCTTGTCTCAACTGGAAATTGCTGCGTGATATATTTTTGAAGTACTATAAAACCCCCGTGCTATTACGATAAACTGAAAATTGCACTTTCAACTAAATATACATGTTCACTACTGATACAGGCGTTGATGCAGCTAAAAGTCCTTGTCAGGGCTGCGCAATACTAGCTATAAGAGCTTACAGTCATTTTCAGGGCTTGGCTTTTAAATGCTGGATGTCAAAGAGTTCGTCTTCTTTTTCTTCTTCCACCGATTCTTTGCTTCATTCATTTCTTCGTTCAATTTAATATTTCGTTGATGTAATACTTTAAAGGGAAGTTATGTTTGTCTCAACCTAGGACCAAAGGAAAGTAATCCAGACAGAATTCAGACAAATTTGTAAATGATGTCCATAACCTACTAATGTATTTTATTGATTGTATAACGTACTTCTTTGATTGACATGACCACGACCTCACGGACTATGTTTTTTTAAATAACTTTCTGATCTATAATGGCCCGTCATCATCGGAGGATCGTCTTTGGTGTAGTAAATAGATACTATAATCCGTGCCTATGTTCCAGGTTTCATTATCCGAGACAGTCACAAGATTAGCTTCCGAGCTGAAGCAAAACAGATTGCAGTGTGGGTGGATCAACTCTGCAAATTTGCTGAATAATAGCATTGAAGCTACCTGACCATGGAAATAAAGATCTTGGAAATCAACACCTGATTAATGACGGAAAGTGTCTGTAGTGGAAGGACCTGAACTAGATAAGTAGTAGTTACCTTGAAGAAACAAGATCCAGAAGTCACCAATGGCCATACATGATGACAAAGACATTACACAACTTTCAGCCTGTGATTTTGTAAATACATATCTGCAATCTTTACCAACCTTGTATTTTAAATTAATAAATGTACAGATATATTTTATTAAAAAACTGTCTTTATAAAGACACTCTTGGAGCATAGGATAGGTCTATGTCGTAGATTTGTGATAGGTGAATTAAGACTTAAGTTTGGTCCCTTCTGAATAGCAATAGAAACAGGTGATATCTGAGTGAGATATAAGTAGAAATAGATTTCACGAGTGAGATGGAGGAAATATATTAGAGTCGGTCTCTGACCCTTGAGATGATTTCTTTTAGTCAGCCTATCATCTACAACAGATAAAGATTTTTCAGACCGTCTAGTATAATATATATTAATTTATATATACCTCACATACACACACACACACACACATAAGTGACTACAATAGACGCACAGACGTGAAACTATGACAAATGAAAATATAGATAATCTGGGAACGAACTGACCGACACACTGGAATAAGTTTAAGTGAATTTTAATTATCATAATAAAATTCCATCACAACACATAAAAATTCCATCAAACATATACAAATAGTCATAAAGTCAATGAATTGCTACAAGAAAGATAGACCCATTGGTATGATCTTTTCCCTCGATGTATAGCCCACAGTCCTGTTAGAAGAAAATTGATAGCCCCAAAGAGTCACGGATACATCTGCTGTAGTCTAATGATTTCCCTTTAAAGGTATTAACAGACTTTGATACTCTACTCTATCCTAAGGAAAATATTGTTAGCAACAAAAACCCTTGCATAAAGAAATACAAAGTGGGTGAAATTTGGTATACCATAAAAGAGTCACTCGTTCCTGCTTTCTCTCTGTTCATTCATCAGGGCCCTGACATACATTCTTATTCAATCGTGCTGTCGTTCGCCGTCTGGCGCAAACTTCAGGACACCCACACACTTTAATCTGTCTTTCTTTTAATGAAGCGGATCCCAGCTCTGCAGATATTTGGGTTCATCCAATGGTTCCGGGGAGCGTCCTCTTCATGCGAATATTTTTCAGACTAAGGTTAGTGTCACTTGAATCACGAGGTAAGAATTAGTTTTAAGCGGGCCCACAGTGTCAGAATCACGAAGTTTCCACTACTTAGAAAAAATGTCAGGTTTGTAACTTCGATCAAGGGTAAAATTCTTGGTCACACCACAATTTGTCAACAGTGTCGGAAAGGTTATTGATTGTAATATTACTTGCCACACGGGCTGAAATGTACTTGAGTTTTTCTCAGGAAGAATTAAATCTGGCGCGATAGGCCCGTTACGTCATTTAATCTTAAAGTTCATGAAAATGGGTACTCTGTCATTCGGGATGCCAACGCATTGCCAGACAGGGTTTACTTTATACCCCCAAGTCTTTAAAAAAAAATGTTTTAGTTCTTCACAGATATTTCTCATGTACTAAAACGCTGGCAAAGTTGGGCTACCCCAGTTTCACTGAATAAAGAGAAAACAACATATAAAATACTTATACATACTATTCCTCGGTTATAACTTACATTATAAACTGCAAGCGTAGAGCTGGTCTTATCGTTTAAATTCTCGTGAAATAAGTTATATTCATAAAATCAATCATTATGAATTAGAAATACATACTATTTCGTCAATACTCAATGATGAATCAGTGCAGTTATAAGTTAGTTTAAAATATTCTCGACTGATTATTAGCAGTTTAATAAAATTCATTTACAGCTGCATGAGGTTAAGCTAGAAATTTTAGTTTATTCTGCTGTCGTGAAACATTCTAAATCCACATATATAAATTAAAAGGTAAATGTAAAGCCTAACACATAAATTCAATAAAAGGGAAAGAAGAATGGTAAAGAACAGTGCTGTCACAATGACTGTACTCGAGATCCCCTTTTTCTGCTTCGTCTGCATGTTCTCACGCTTTCACGTTTACTAGTAAAGCCTACAGCAGCATACACGCCTTTCTAACAATAAAACGTGTACTGTATTTCTAAGAAAACCTTGAGATAGACACACTGCGTAATGACCTAGATTAATATTCCATTAATTTCATTTTATACACTACGTTAACATAAACGAAAGGACAGATGGACTTAGGATAGAAAGAGAGAGGGCTGAACGGAGGACGTATGCAACACTAACACGCGTCTCGCGATTAAAATTAATGCCACCCCCAACGCGAAAGGCATGAAGCACTAACTTTTTTTCAGATGGACAGTGATAAAAAACACTACCAATACGAGAGTTAGGTTTAAAAACATGATTAATGCTTATTAGGAAACATGACATTCTACTGTTTTATGTCTGAAATCCTGACATTAGTCTGACAGAACAGTCGAAAAGGCAGGACAGGTGGCGGTTCTAAACATAAAAAAAATAAAACATACACGACTATCCTAGAAAATGCATATTTTGAACGCAGCTACTTAGCTCCATTAAATTTATATATTTGGGTTCCTTAGGACTTGCTGACAAAGAATATGTTAATTGTTACGCAAATAGTCTAGGAATTAACAAATTATAGCCATAATACTAGAGTGGTGCTGTCAGACAACACCAAATCATAATCGCACAGTGGCATGTTTTGAAACCACCATTTTACGGGAAATAGGCCACCATGTTAAATCCGATTTGATTGGCGGGAAGTATATGTAAGACGAAACACGATTAGTCGGACGGCAAATACTATTTTTGGTTGTTAGGGGAAACATAGGAAGGGTAAATTTTTTCAAAAGCTTTCGTAAACATGGTCCTATTGGCTAGACCCGTGGATATAGTCAATTTAGGAGCGTCTGTTCAGTGCGACATTTTAAAATAAAAACTTACTAAGAAACAGTGCGTTGAGATCCAGCTCCTATTTTTCTAAATAAAAGCCTGGGACAGAGGCAGATCGGAATTTGTGCCATAATTCATCGCCAGTCAACGTATTTGTTTATTATTTCCATGAATTGTGGTAAGATTGACATATTTGATATCTTTTTGATGAAAATTGAATGTGAATTGATAATTTATGTCTGTATATGTGTGTGGTTCAGTAGCAAACATGAGGCAAAGCCTAGATAGTGCTCCAACCTGAACAAAACGTGTCGGAGAGAAGTATAAATGCATGGGATCACCAAATAGTACACTGACACCTATCTTATTGACTAGAAGGAACTAATGCTGGAATTGCAGAGGCGTAGTAACCATTTAGGAGGAGAATACTGGTGTAAATTGTTTCAGATGAAGCTAGCAGTTGGCCTACCGCTCTGAACTCAGTGTTTGTTATGTATTGTGTTCAGTGTGGAAACAGATTATAAATTAGTTCTGAAGTAGGAGGTACAACCTTCTTGTTTCAGGGACCGTGGTCATAACTTATTGAAGCAGCACCTGGTCTGAGTTTTGCTGAATCCAGAGGCTGATAGCATACCCCTTGGTCCAGATAGCGACTAGTGAGGTGTCTCAAGAACACGGTGAAGCAAGCGAGCAGAGGAGTCTGTTTACTGCCGCCCTCACAGAAGATAAGATTCTGTGGCCAGAGCAGCTCAATTTTATGTGCCCCCCTCTAAAACTGACAATATAGTAAATAAAGAGGGACAATAAATTGTTTCAATTGACAGGAACTGTGAACTTTTCCCAATACTATTTCCACCATAAGCAAACACTTGAAGTCATGATGACAAATAACCACCAAGCTTGAACAAGCCAGTATTACCTCATAGTACTACATCACAACTTACACACATATGATAATAATAATAAAATATGTCAATACAAAGATCATAACTATAAATTGTGTACATATAACTTGTAATTACATTTGATTGTGATTCCTGGTTCACTGTGTAGTTGAATCAGGATATCTATTATTGAAAGGAATTAATACATATATTTTTAAACTTTAACACTTGACTCATTTAAGATAGTCTTATAGAGTGTTTTATGTGTGTGAGTGTCACAGTGTTGTAAAGTGTTGTGGAATAAATTAAATTGTTTATCTGTCTGTTGTTGTTGTGACTTACACTTCATCATTATCATAACCCTAGACATTCAACGTAGTCATCACAATATTCCAGAATAGGTCTGACTGAGGTATAAATGTGGTAGCAAGTAAGGTCATCTGTAATACACCACACTATTAGATACAGATACCTTCACAGCTGATCTCAGTCAGTACACTAAGTCCCCTATAAATATTTATATCATCCCACTTTACCACATATATTGGGGTCTCGCTCCCGGGATATTGAACTTTCTCCTATTATATATATTGGGAATAATAAAAATTTAAAAGGTATCCTTGGGTGAAAATAAATAAGGTTGAGCTCTCAGTGCCTGTGGTTGTCCTTGGATAATTATTGATAGATAAAATTGTTTGGTTAAATATTTTATACATTTACCTGTTAGAAAATGGCGGACCTGGCCAAATTTCGATCTGCTGCTGTGCAGACTGCAAAAGAGTTAGGAATGGAGGGACAAGTTATGATTGCTTATGTCACTACTGAATGTGACAAATTTATTGAACGCGAAGAAAGAAGATTAGAAAAAGAGGCTGAAAGAAGGTTAGAGGCTGAAAAAGAAGTTAAATTAAGAGGCTTGCAGATTGAGGCTGAGGCTAAAGCATTGGAGGCAGATAGGGAGATTAAAAGGCTCCAGTATGAAGAGAAAAAATTGGAGGCAGAAGAGAAGAAATTAGGTGCAGAAAGAGAGGTAAGAAGATTGACTGCAGAAAGGGAAGCAGAAAAAGAGGAGAAGAGATTACAAAGGGAACATGAGTTACGACTAAGGGAGTTTGAGTTTCAAGGCCATGCTCCTGAAAATGGTGCCAGTCCCTTTACCTCTGATGCCTCTGCTAGTCAGGGAGCCTCAACCTCAGCTATGAATTTTCATTTAGATCATTTTGTTGAGAAAGACGATGATATTGAGAGCTATCTAAATAGATATGAACTATTAGCTACCACATATGGGTTAGAGAGAGAAAGGTGGAGCTTAAAGTTATCTCAAGGGCTTCGTGGGGCAGCTTATGAAGTTTTTGCCAAAATGAGCAGAAGTGATCAAGAAAATTATGACATGCTAAAGCAGGCTCTTTTGTTAAGATATGAAAAGAATGGTGAATTTTATAGAAAAAAATTTAGGAATGCTAAACTACTGTCAGGTGAAACCTATCACCAGTTCTCTGCACGGTTAGAGACATACTTGGAGAAATGGACTTCTCTGGGGAAAACCCAAGATCTTAAGGAAATGATCCTTATAGAACAACTAAGAGAGTCCATGGCTCCAGACCTGAGAAAGTTTCTCATGGAACAAGGTGCAGAGAGACTGGGTGAGTTACTAAATGTTGCAGAAAGGTATCAAGCAGCTCAGGCAGAGGTATCAGGTAATAAAAAGAAACAGGTAGAAAATTTTAAGGCACCACAGAACTTTAATAAATTTGATCCTAGAGATCAAAACAAAGGTAAGCACCAGTTTGATAGGCCACGGTATGACAATAAAAATAAAACCCCACAATTCGATGAAAGGAAATCTGATGAAAGAAAATCTTTCAACCAAGGAAGGAGGTGGTGTAAGAATTGTCAGATGACAATCATGACACTGACCGTTGCAGAAGGAAACCTGTGTATATGGCCACCCTTCAGGTCAGGTCGACCTCAAGACAGGAGGAGGATATCCTGATAGATACCACTCCAGAAGAGATGAGGAAGGCACAGGCTGGGGATAAGACCCTCAAGCCTTGTTTCAGGAAATTGTCAACTTGTCATACAACTCCAGGCAAGGGAGATTTTTACATGAAAAACAAGTTGATTTACAGGAAGGCCGGAACTAGATCCAATGGTCACGGACAGTTGGTTCTTCCAAAGGCATATAGGGCAGAATTAATAAGGAGCTTACATGTGAAACAAGATGGGGACCATGAGAAAATTGGTACCATCATCCAAAAGGTGGCTCACAATTATTATTGGCCCAAGGCAAGGTGGGACATTGAGAATTTTGTAGAAAGGTGTAGCATAGCACATGAGGGAACACCCACAAGTGGGAACATTGATCAGGACCTGGACACGCCAAGGGGCAAACGTAGGCCTGACAATAGAAAGAATAATAAAGTGGACCAAGTGGAATGGGAAGCCCCTTTTCACGGACAAGCTTCAATTAACTGTTTTACAATGGCCACTATGCAGAGAGTGCAAAAAGATGTCTTACCCCAGGATAAGCCGAAAATTTCTCAATCGGACTTAAACAAACTGGAGGAAGAGGATGTAGAGAGGAAATCTCTCATCAAGAATTCTAAGTGGGGAGAAAGCCCCAAGAGAAGAATTGGTAGCGGTCGTTTTGTGCATGATAATTCTGGGAAGAAAAATCATCACTATAGAGCTTCGAGTGGAAGAGACCATACCGGTGCATGGACAAATAGGTCCACAAAATTAAAGGTCCATTTGAAGCGCTGTTAAGAACGTGGACTGATGAAAAGGCAGAGGAAAATATTACATCCTCATACCAATATGTGAATGAGCTGACCACTCGTTTAAAAACTGGCTGGAAACTTGCCTATGAAAATTTGAGACAAGCCAGGAAAAAACATGCTGCCTATTACAACAGGAAAGCTAAAGACAGAGATTTGGCTGTGGGAGAGAAGGTACTGCTTCTTCTACCCGGTAGTCAAAATAAGTTACAAATTGGATGGCAAGGTCCATATACAGTTCTAGAGAAGGTGTCTAGAACAAATTATAAGATAGATAAGAAGGGGAAAGAAAAAATCTATCATGTGAATCTCCTGAAGAAATATTTGGAAAGAGAAAATCAGGAAGAGACACACTTTTTGACCTTGTCCATTGCAATGGAGATGAAAAAGGAACCACTTTCATCATTTGAATATTCATTACATCCCTGTGAGACAGCGGCATAGGTGAAAATCAGTACACATTTAACGAAAAATCAGACAGAGAGAGTGCAACAGGTTCTAGATAATCATACAGAGGTGTTAACGGACCGACCGGGGCATACAAACTTATTGGAATATGATATGAAACTGATAGACCCCACACCTGTCTGTATGAAACCCTATTCGATTCCTTTTGCTAAGGAGAAAGCTTTGAAGGAAGAGATAGACTATTTGTTGAAGGAAGGAATTATTTCACACAGTGAATCTTCGTATAGTTCCAGTGTGGTGCTCTTAAGGAAACCCTCTGGAGAACATAGACTCTGTATAGATTACAGGAGACTGAATGCTATCACAGAAGGACAGGTGGATCCATTGCCGGATACAAATCAGTTGTTTGCCAGGCTAAATATTTCTCAAAAGTGGATCTGAGTAAAGGATACTATCAGATTCCAGTAAAGCCTGAGGTTAGACCATACCTAGCGTTTAGTACCTCAGAGGGACACTATGAGTTTAACAGATTGCCATTTGGATAGAAGAATGCGCCTAGTGTCTTCTCTAGAATGATGAGAAAATTGTTGGATCCTCTGAATAACCCATGCATCACAAATTTCATGGATGATATCCTGATAGCAACAGAAACATTTGAGGAACACATTGACTCTCTGAACATGCTGTTTAATCGACTTAGAGAAGCGAATTTAACAGCCCGACCAACCAAATGTTGCGTTGGATGTAAAGAATTAGAATTCTTGGGACACACAGTCCATCAGGGAAACATGACCCCTGACCCCAAGAATTTAGAGAAACTAAAGAAAGCCCCGAGACCACAAACCAAGAAAGACGTGAGATCCTTTGTCTCATTATGTGGTTTCTACCAAAAGTATATCAAAAACTTTAATTCCATATGTGCACCGTTAACTGATTTGACACGTAAAGGAAATCCAGATCGAATTACATGGACACCACAATGTGAATTAGCTTACCAGGAATTGAAGGAAAAGTTCACAAGCAAACCTATTTTGAAATTACCTGACTTAAGTCAAGAATTCATTGTAAGAACGGATGCCAGTAATATCGGGTTAGGTGCGACCCTGTTACAGAAATCAGATGCACTGGATGGGGAATTAAGCCCAGTGGCATATGCTAGCAGAAAGTTGAATAAAGCTGAAACCAATTACTCAACTAGCGAAAAAGAATGTCTTGCAGTAATATGGACGATAAAGAAATTCAATATTTATCTGTATGGGAAGGCATTCAAGTTGCAAACGGATCACAAACCCTTGTCGTTTCTAGCGCAGGCTAGACATGAAAATTCTAGGTTACTCAGATGGTGCTTACTTATGCAGCCATTTGAGTTTAGCATAGAGTATATTTCTGGAAAAACAAATCTGGGAGCGGATTTTTTAAGCCGCCATCCGTGTGATGAGAATCACCGTAAGCCCCAGAAATAATAATAAATTTCTCTATGTGTATATAGAATTATAGACTGACATATAACGTCTGTTTTAAGAGGGGAGAATTTGTCGTGAAACATTCTAAATCCACATATATAAATTAAAAGGTAAATGTAAAGCCTAACACATAAATTCAATAAAAGGGAAAGAAGAATGGTAAAGAACAGTGCTGTCACAATGACTGTACTCGAGATCCCCCCTTTTCTGCTTCGTCTGCATGTTCTCACGCTTTCACGTTTACTAGTAAAGCCTACAGCAGCATACACGCCTTTCTAACAATAAAACGTGTACTGTATTTCTAAGAAAACCTTGAGATAGACACACTGCGTAATGACCTAGATTAATATTCCATTAATTTCATTTTATACACTACGTTAACATAAACGAAAGGATAGATGGACTTAGGATAGAAAGAGAGAGGGCTGAACGGAGGACGTATGCAACACTAACACGCGTCTCGCGATTAAAATTAATGCCACCCCCAACGCGAAAGGCATGAAGCACTAACTTTTTTTCAGATGGACAGTGATAAAAAACACTACCAATACGAGAGTTAGGTTTAAAAACATGATTAATGCTTATTAGGAAACATGACATTCTACTGTTTTATGTCTGAAATCCTGACATTAGTCTGACAGAACAGTCGAAAAGGCAGGACAGGTGGCGGTTCTAAACATAAAAAAATAAAACATACACGACTATCCTAGAAAATGCATATTTTGAACGCAGCCACTTAGCTCCATTAAATTTATATATTTGGGTTCCTTAGGACTTGCTGACAAAGAATATGTTAAGTGTTACGCAAATAGTCTAGGAATTAACAAATTATAGCCATAATACTAGAGTGGTGCTGTCAGACAACACCAAATCATAATCGCACAGTGGCATGTTTTGAAACCACCATTTTACGGGAAATAGGCCACCATGTTAAATCTGATTTGATTGGCGGGAAGTATATGTAAGACGAAACACGATTAGTCGGACGGCAAATACTATTTTTGGTTGTTAGGGGAAACATAGGAAGGGTAAATTTTTTCAAAAGCTTTCGTAAACATGGTCCTATTGGCTAGACCCGTTGATATAGTCATTTAGGAGCGTCTGTTCAGTGCCACATTTTAAAATAAACTTACTAAGAAACAGTGCGTTGAGATCCAGCTCCTATTTTTCTAAATAAAAGCCTGGGACAGAGGCAGATCGGAATTTGTGCCATAATTCATCGCCAGTCAACGTATTTGTTTATTATTTCCATGAATTGTGGTAAGATTGACATATTTGATATCTTTTGATAAAAATTGAATGTGAATTGATAATTTATGTCTGTATATGTGTGTGGTTCAGTAGCAAACATGAGGCAAAGCCTAGATAGTGCTCCAACCTGAACAAAACTTGTCGGAGAGAAGTATAAATGCATGGGATCACCAAATAGTACACTGACACCTATCTTATTGACTAGAAGGAACTAATGCTGGAATTGTAGAGGCGTAGTAACCATTTAGGAGGAGAATACTGGTGTAAATTGTTTCAGATGAAGCTAGCAGTTGGCCTACCGCTCTGAACTCAGTGTTTGTTATGTATTGTGTTCAGTGTGGAAACAGATTATAAATTATTTCTGAAGTAGGAGGTACAACCTTCTTGTTTCAGGGACCGTGGTCATAACTTATTGAAGCAGCACCTGGTATGAGTTTTGCTGAATCCAGAGGCTGATAGCATACCCCTTGTTCCAGATAGCGACTAGTGAGGTGTCTCAAGAACACGGTGAAGCAAGCGAGCAGAGGAGTCTGTTTACTGCCGCCCTCACAGAAGATAAGATTCTGTGGCCAGAGCAGCTCAATTTTATGTGCCCCTCTAAAACTGACAATATAGTAAATAAAGAGGGACAATAAATTGTTTCAATTGACAGGAACTGTGAACTTTTCCCAATACTATTTCCACCATAAGCAAACACTTGAAGTCATGATGACAAATAACCACCAAGCTTGAACAAGCCAGTATTACCTCATAGTACTACATCACAACTTACACACATATGATAATAATAATAAAATATGTCAATACAAAGATCATAACTATAAATTGTGTACATATAACTTGTAATTACATTTGATTGTGATTCCTGGTTCTCTGTGTAGTTGAATCAGGATATCTATTATTGAAAGGAATTAATACATATATTTTTAAACTTTAACACTTGACTCATTTAAGATAGTCTTATAGAGTGTTTTATGTGTGTGAGTGTCACAGTGTTGTAAAGTGTTGTGGAATAAATTAAATTGTTTATCTGTCTGTTGTTGTTGTGACTTACACTTCATCATTATCATAACCCTAGACATTCAACGTAGTCATCACAATATTCCAGAATAGGTCTGACTGAGGTATAAATGTGGTAGCAAGTAAGGTCATCTGTAATACACCACACTATTAGATACAGATACCTTCACAGCTGATCTCAGTCAGTACACTAAGTCCCCTATAAATATTTATATCATCCCACTTTACCACATCTACTTTCCACTGTAACATGTCGACTAGAGAATATAACAGACTTATAAATTAATTACTTCTGCACAGGAATCTCACTAGTAAAATGAAATTTCTTCTTCTTCTTCTTCTTCGTTCGCCCTGAAAAGGACGGTGGTTGCGTTGTGTCTGTTTACAACGTAGCTGTGATATCTGCACCTTTCGGTCGACACATCCGACTTCTGCACGGCATTTTTAAGGACCGGGTTTGTCTTCCCATTTCGATCCACACTCGCTCAGCCAGCCTGCACAGCTGCAGACTGTTTCCAGGACCACCACGTGGAGGTGGAGTGCGGTCTTGACCAGCTCTGGTTCGCTGGTCCTGACGCAGGCAGTCAAGCTATGAGTCGCTGACTGCGGTCTCTATTGCTGCGTCTTGAGGTCCCGTAAAATGAAATAAGCGGTTATCACTGAATCACTCAACACTACTAGATATATATATATATATATATATATATATATATATATATATATATATATATATATATATATATATATATATATATATAATATTTACCTCCAGACAGAACTACAGGCGATCGCACAACTTAGAATTTATACGCTTATATTTATTGGTAGTCTAGAAGCTCGGCAAATTGTCGAGAACAAACTAAGACTTCGCTATGCAAGCTTATTTCCTTAGCACGAGCAACCTGTCTACTGCAAAATTTGGAGAACTGAATGAATAGTCTAAGCTACTCGTGTAGATATATGAAAACGGACAAAGGATCCCACGCTATTACGAAAACCCGAAATAGCGCCGGTCTCTCTCTCCCCCCCACTCTCTCTCTCTCTCTTAACACTTAACTTAGACGCTGGCCATAACTGCCAAAACGCGTCTTCACACCTCACACGACATGTCTCATTTCTGAGCTATGCATGAGGGCGCCGTTCACACCTCACGCCGAGAACTTAGCCGAAGAAAACTCTCGTGACAGCTGAAAATGTAGACAAATGTCTGCTCTCTATGTCTGACTAGACGAATTCTCACACTATTTCGTCTCGTCCAAGGACTGACACATTACGCAACAAAATGCGTTACTAGCATGAGAAAAGAAACGGCAAAGTCAGAATGGGGAAATATATTTAGTCGCAAACGAACGAATGCGAAAAACAGGAGCAGGATAAAAGAGCGATAATAAAGTAGAGGACACGGGTAGAAAAGAAAAGAATATAGAAAATTTATTGATAATAAATCTCTATGCGACAGTCTATCGAGAAGGTGACTTCACAGCTCTCTTCTACAGCTGTCATATAAAACTGTGCAGTTAAATACCCGACTTGTCCTGTTCCATCCTAACCCTAGTTCACCAGCTCTCTTCTCCATTTGTGTGAATTATATCTAGTATTTCTATTTAACATCCATCTCTCAAGAGCGTTAAAGATCTGAATCGAGACTAATATACAGTATAAAGCTGCGGTGAATTTACATAGACAAATGTTAAAAATCGCAACTTGGCTAGAAGGCCGAATGTTCCGGACTTAAAGAAATATTTCAAATGTTGAAGATGTCAGCATAAAATCTTTATTTTCGTCTTTATATTTTCACTTGCGATGTGCGTGTGGTTATCTTTATCGTGTAGCTTTTCCTCCCCTCTTTACATTTTGGCACATAAATTTCATGTTCTTTGGCTAAAACAATTAACTAAAAATTATAGGTTTTTTTTTTTCTTAGCGGAGTAGGATATGTCAAACTTCTTAAGGGTCACAAAATATATTTTTTAACGACCATCATTAAAATGTGTTGAAGATTCGTTTGCTTGTTTTTTTTTTAAATTAAGCAGATGCAAGATTAACTTTTGAAGAAGAAAAAAAAGACAAAGAAAGGCCAAAAAAAGTATTGCTAACATTCTGAAAGATTAGATGAAACAGTCACCACTCACTATATAAACATTTTAATTTAATTTTCAATTTGGAGTTTTGTCTTGTTTTAGCAAGGCATATCTCAGTATAAAAGACATTGTATAGTATATAGTGTATGGCCATCTATTCTGCTAGACCAGTTTGTATATAACTGTGAATATGCAGAAATATACCCACAAACATGCTCAAACTCAATAAAACTCTATCCACGGAAGCACATAAACTTTTCCATTAAAAAAACAATACATGCCCTACAAGGCGAGAAACATGACGTAGTGCACGAGGCTGGTGACCTCATGACGAAAATCACATTGCTACAGAAACTACCGCTGCACGAGCATGCTAATGTTTTGTGCAGGCAGAAGGGGGGAGCAGCTACAATGGTGGCTCCATGCTCCACAGGAAGCGAAAACGAAAATGATGATGATTAAAAAATAATATTAAACATTCAGGCACGTGCAAATAATGTCCACGTTACCAGAAGGAGAAGTCACAGAATGATCTCCTTCAATAGACTCGCCGGTTGAAAGTGTATTCGCTACACTTGTAACCGCAATGCTTAATCTTTTGTCTAATTTGCTAAGAGAACATAAACTGGTCCTGCAGACATAACAGAAGCGCTTGCCAAACCCAATTTGCCCGTCATTGGACACAAATATTATTATTGTTTGAGCAAATCTCGCTTGCCGGAGATCCGTTTTTGTTTCCAGACGTCATAGCGAAATGTTGTGTAAGGGAAATCGTTTTGTGGACATGAAAGATTCACTACGTGAGCAAGATAGTCGCCACTGGATGGAATCTTTCATCTTCACTTCCGGAGAAATAAAGGATGCTAAGACTGCAGTCCGAGCTAAAAAGGAGGGCTGGCTTTTGTAACGTCACGTCTCCTTGATGCCAGAAGCTTAGCGGGGACGATCAAAGGGAGATTAGCTTCACAGATGGTCTTTCTGAAGGCACGTGTTGGGTAATATTCCGTACGTGTTCAAGCCACACATATAATTAGGTTTCTGGCATTAAAAATTGTCTGGAATGTTTACTTTTATCATTTTGCTGGGGGTCTGATCCCTTTTGACGAAACTCAACATCACTAGCTCTGGAGAATTTCTAAAACGTTCCTCATTAAAACGCCGTCTTGTGTTTAGCGTTATCAACCGTTAAATTCACAGTCACGAATGACGTCTTCAACTGTCGCAAAAAGACTTTAATTTTAATACTGCATAATGAGCCTTCTTTAATCGGCCTCCTAGCCAAGTTATTACAGCCATCATCTTTATTTGCGTCTTTAATAAATGTTCAACAACTTTTGTTATTCCGGTTAAAAAAAAACACACACACTAGTCCAGATATTACCAGCATATCATTAATTTACATATTGTGTCTTAATTTCTCAAAGGCATTTCACTGTAATGATGAACTACATTATCAGAGCAGATATCACCTATCAGACTACGATAAGCAAGGCATTCTCATCATCATCATCATCATTATTTCCCGTTGCGGTCCTTATGGAGTATGGAGCCACCACTGCAGCTTGCCCCCTTGAAGGATGCCTGCTCCAAGAAGTCACGTGCTATTGCAGCGGCGTTTACTGTACGACATGCCTGAGGGTGCAGTAAACCTATTCTTTCTTTGTCTTTTCAAAGACCCCCGGGAACTACATGGGGCGGGCACCCTGGATTGCCCTATTTCTTGAAGATAACCGAACGTCTATGAGATCTAACAAAAAATGTATTCGTTCTCAACTGCAAATAATATTCTAGTCGAGTAATTTATTATAGTCGTACTTTGTTACTTAATTATGCTCATTCTTAACAATTTGTTAAACAAAATTTTAGATGTAGCTTTTAACATCGAAGATGCGCTTGTGGGTCATTTCATTCCCATGGTTCTTTACCTGTGGAGAGCCTTTCTAGACCGGAAGTCGAATCTATTTCCGGTCGGAGCCACAACCGACTGGGATGAAAGTTTTAGCACCGGAGCCCAAGCGTCTAGTTCAGGTGTGAAAAACCAATAATATTCTCTTCGGTGATGGCAACCCGTGGAAGAACGAGATTACACACACAGTCTCCCCTTGTGTTTTACGGCGACTTCAAAAGACAAACATCCGCAGTGACCAGGAATTCCAAGACGTCCCCAATCTCCGCCGAAGAGTTTGTTGACGCGCTGGTCGAAGGCTTGCTCTGATTGTTGATCCCGGTAAACATTTACGGACTCTAGTCGACTATGTTGCAACTTCCTCTGTACACAGCCTTTTGTTTACTTCTTCGGAAAGAGAGAAATCCAAACGTGGTTGTTGTTAAATCTTTGACGGCAGAAGAAGAAAAATGTTGAAACGTCTATGATCCAGCACGGCGAACGGGGCGCTTTAATCCTTATTAGGCTTTTCGATATTTCAAATCGTGAGAGTAGGGGACAACTAGTAGGGTTCCCAAAGTCTCACTAAAACAACTGATTTGGTGATGGGAAAGTAGTCATTAGACTAGGATGACGGCTGACTGAAATTTGGGGATGGGAACATAATCATTAAACTAGGATGATATAACGAAGCAACACTTTTTACACATGAAGACTACCTTCTTTGTGTTTTTATGGAGGTATTTAAAAGCAGATTCTAAAGAGTATATTGCTTAAGATCGTTATCATATCATCATCACTTCTTTCATTGCCGACGTTGAACATATTGCTTCAATTGTTGCCGCCACAAATTTCTATTCTAAACCGCCTTCTTTGACTCTGCCCATTAGGTTCGTGTTCTATTTTTTTTTCTTTGACGTCCCTACTGTTGTCTTATGTGTAGCAGACAAGGGCAAACCTGTTATTAGTTGTTGCTTGTCTTTCAGAGCACGTCATCTCCACATCTCTGGTCTTCAACTGAAGTCATTATTGTCAGGTTCTCTTTCATAGTTCTATGTTTTTATTACACCTGTTCATTTAACATTTTTATGTTTTATTTTTTTTTAAACCAGCGGCACTAGAGCTTTCCAGCCCTTTTGGCCCAATGACATGTCATTGCGAGGCTGGGGGGTCAGTACTTCGCTCCTTCCCATCCAGACGGGGTTTATGTGCAGGAGCCGTTCAGGTTATTCAAATTCGCGGTCGTAAACATTCCTTCAAACGCTGACGCCCGGGCTTGAACCTTGAAAACCTGGTCGCCAGTACAACGTTGTAGCCATTACACCAGCACGGCTCCCTCATCTAACTTATAAAGAATGTGGCGGAGACACCTAATGGTGAAAGTCAACATGTTGGACGTAATATGGGGGAACTGCTGTCTCAAGCATGTCGTAAGAGGCGACGAATATAAGGTTATGTGTGCATAAGCCTGGCAATCTCTTCATATAAAACAAATTGCTAGAGAAAGAACTTGAGCTGATGGCAGATGACAGGTGGACTTAGCAAGCCTTTGTGGACGGCCTATGCTCCCTGGGGAGTTAAAGGGTATTGGCTGATTGATGACTATGGCGTGTGGATAGCTTAGAATTTGCTTTTATGTAGCGGTATTGGCTGATTGATGACTATGGCGTGTGGATAGCTTAGAATTTGCTCTTATGTAGCGGTATTGGCTGATTGATGACTATGGCGTGTGGATAGCTTAGAATTTGCTCTTATGTAGCGGTATTGGCTGATTGATGACTATGGCGTGTGGATAGCTTAGAATTTGCTCTTATGTAGCGTGTGTAATTTTTAAACTTCGTCCCTCTGTAATGCGTAAGTTAGGCTGTACCCCAACGTAATATGGAAATAAATTAGTACTGTTTAGATAATTATTATCTGGCTATCTATGAGCAATATACAGGAAATTGGGGACATACTTAAAAAAATAAACAAGACACGGAAAGAGCTTGAATGGATAGCACCGGACAGGGAATCCTGGCGTGAACTGACTGACGGCCTATGATATAAGGGAAGCTGAAGTGTATGAAAACAAATAAAAGATCCCAGTATATACTATGACAAGCCTCAGAAATGATATATCTAAGACAAGTGGTCGAAGTAACAATACGTCATGGCCTTGAAACCCAGCCCCTGAAGACCCGAGTGGAACAGTCCCAGTTACAATGGTTTTGCCGTGTCTGCAGAATGAGAGAAGATCGGCTACCACGACTAATATGGGAAACCTAGAGCCAGGGATCCAGACCTCCAGGACGACTTAGAGTTCGATGCGAGAACATCAGACAATCCCAGAAGGACCGAGGGCTGGATTGAAACCAGGCCAAAAGGAAGATAGCCGATAGGATATCATGGTGCTCTCTCTAGCAAACTGCTACACTCCAAGGTAGAAGAGTAACGACTAAGTAAGTACATTACATGATGCAATCCTTGGTTTGGATTGGCATATATTTAATTTCATGGCCATGTTTTTGTCAGTTTTACGTGTCAGAATTTATTACGTCTGTCAGGCGTCTGACTTACCGTACTCATTTCCTAAGGTTATTAATTGATTTGTTTAAAGTGTCCTGGCACATATTCCCCCCCCCCCCCCCCCCCCCCATATATTTCCAGTGTTGTGCGCCTACTAGTATTTAGGGCGATGTCCTAAACTGCTGGCCTTTTTCTGAAAGTAGCTGGATATGCTGGATGAGTCGTGTCCATCATCTTTTAGTTTCGGTTCGTTTCTTTGTAGCTACAAAGGCATTACTACTAAAACTAATTCTAGTACTTCTACTGGTGTTGAACTGAGTGCTCTTACTGTTGTGCATAATACTTGGTGCTGTATCCTATTTTTGTTACCAGCAAAAAGTCATACTATACTAGTATGGTCTATTTTTCTTATCATAAAAGATGTGTAAATTATAAGCATTTGTCTTAGTGCTTGCGCCTCATCCATTTGCTGTCAGATATCTTAGCACTTGTTTGCTTATTCGAAAACATCTGTGCTCTGCGTTCTGGAAATATTAAGACAGTCATTTTTTTTTTTAAATGTTCTGCCTCCGTCCTTAAAAACGTGAGAAATTTAAATGCACATCTAATACATGCTAGGAATAGATCACCGTAGTTAGCTCCCATTTTTCGTTTACTTTGGGAGACGCAGGGTACCCGTGCCAGGAGCGGTGGGATACTTTGTGAATGATCCGCCGTGTTAACAGGTACAAATCTTCCTGGCAATTCACGGCATTACACTGACCGTGTCTGTTTATATTCCCATAGTACACCTGTAGAATTCAACAATTTACGAAACTATTTGCAAGAAAATACAGCTATAAATAACTCGAAAAATGAATCTAATCTTCTTCTCTGAAGATTGTTCCGCAAGGATGTTCATTTGAGTTCGTTTAGAGCTGGTGAAAGAAAAAAAAAAAAACACAGTGATTGTTCCTACATTCGGGTCTGCGTGTGATTTATGTTGTCAAAACATTCATAATAATTATATTTTTTGTTTGTTTGATTTTCGTTTTGCATGCTGAATTAAAGCGATCTGGCAGAAGTCTCAATTTTCGAAATCTATAGACACATATTGAAACCTAATAGGAATAATTTATATTATCCACTCATGTTTTCCTATTCTCATTTTAATTATACCTCATATTCCCTAAGTATAGAATTTCTCGGTCATTGCTAGCTTGACCAAATGTGCATATTTTTCTAGGTTTTAAATTTGTCATTTCTTATCAGAAGTCGAAGTCTAAGGAGTCCATTTTGTTGTTGTTTTTTTTACATTTAATTATGTGGTAAAAATCAAACTGAAATAATCATGTAAAATAACTAACATCAGAATCCATCGTTACAATAGCACAGGAGATTTAACGCAAGCTTTTTTTTTTTAAAAGGCGATGGGTGGAGATAGGGCTAGTAATAGCTGACCGTTATTGCCTCTGCTCGTCCACCATCTTGGTCTACCCTGTTCAACGCAGGTTTCCTGCAAGGGGGTGGCGCAGGTAGTGGTGTCTCCGTGCTTCATAAGGGGCGAAAAGAAATATGAAAAAAAAGGGGGGGGGGGGGCAAACGCAAGTAACCAGACACCTTCGCCATTTTAGTCTGACTATTTTCACCCGTGTGTGTATATCTATCTCTACCTGCCTTTTAGTCTAGCCCCGAGCCAGCTCTACCCTATGAGTTACCCGCTCATTCTGCAGAACCTACGTTTTCAGAATTTCTCGGCAGGACATAGGCCAAAGCCACTTGCCGGGTCTCAAACCCTGGTATAAGAGATCTTTAACGATGTGTTTACTCAGTTGACGGTTGGGACTCCAGTGTGTATGTTTGCAGTCTCACTCAAAGCCTGTGTTAAAGTGACGCAGACTCTTGTTCTTGGCTG
Source organism: Oreohelix idahoensis (assembly GCA_024509875.1). NCBI lineage: Eukaryota > Metazoa > Mollusca > Gastropoda > Stylommatophora > Oreohelicidae > Oreohelix > Oreohelix idahoensis. Next base: position 88,513 of record JAMPIV010006712.1, read on the forward strand.
ATTTTTGAAATAAGGGTATTAAGTGATAAGTAGAGACAGCATATCGATGTGCTGGCCTGGTAAAACTCCAGGGACATTTTTTTTTTTTTTAATGTAAAATTTTCTTTCTTTTGGCGAGGGGCGTCCCGTTCAACCTAGTCGGTTATATTAGGACGCATGTCCAAATTTAAAAGACATTTAGCTCTGGTAAACATTTTAGGGAAAACATGACCACTGGCTGAATCAATTATTTGTAATGACATTACGAACATGTGAACTTTAGTTCATTTTATACATGAGCGGTTGTAAAACTAAGATTTTTAAAATACTATTTTCTTTAACATACGTTGATAGCCACTAAAAGTTTGAGAATGAAAATAATTTAAAAAAAAAAAAAATTCACTTATGAAATGTATAGAAACACAAAAGGCATTTTTATAATAAAACATGTGCATTCTTTTTTCACTTTATTGATCTAGTTACTTTGTTTTTAATTCCATCATCTGTTTTAGTTACGTTTATTCTAAACATTATACTCATAAATTCACGTCCTGCATATATTCTCTTGTTTATTTCATCATATTTTATGATTACGTTCATTCGTGACAGTACAATAAATTATTCATTTCATTGATCAAGTTACTTTGTTCATTCCGCTGTATTTTATGTTTATGTTTATTTCTGACAGTGTTGTACACTCATTTATTCATCTCATTGAAATATTCACTTTTTTATTCCGTCGAATTTTATGGTCACGCTTATTTCTAATTCAATTCACTAATTCATTCACTTTTTTTCTTCATTCCATCATGTTTTATGGTTATGTTTATTCATGACAATACACACATTTATTCACCTCACTGATCTACGCACGTTTTCGTTTCATTTTATGGTTACTTTTATTCCAGACAGTTTACTCATTTATCCACGTCTCTATGATCCCACATAAATGGTCACTCGTGAAACAAGATAGAAGTCAACATCTTACTCTTGTTCCACTTCAGTTCTGGCGGGATCGTTGGCTTTCAAGATGTCTGGAGTTTTTGGGAGCAGGCGCCATAGGAAAGAAAAGAGTCCCACTCTATGATTGTCTTGCCTCTTACTTTCAGTGTTTGAAGTTTGGATTAGGCAAGTTCCTGTCAGTCCCCCTCTACAGTGGTTCTTGTGACAGCATTGAAGACTTGCTTGGACGCGATTCTTCATTTTAATAAGACTTAGGAAAAGTCTTGTCATATTAGAGGAGAGGGGTAACAGAAGGGGAATTAATTCATACACTCGACCCGCGTCTGTGACAGTCCAACATGAAATTTGAGAAAAATAACCGTAATGGGATAGGTTGTTATAGAAGAGAGAAGAGGAAAGGTTTACAGACTAAAGTCGTGATTAAAGAAGTGGGAAAATGTAGATGTGTTACCTGGGCCTAAACGTGAAGTAAAGAATAAAAAAAGTTATACAATGCACGTCGTAAGTGACGACTAAGAAGGGTTGAGCACAAGGCCACTGTCGTGAAACATTCTAAATCCACATATCTAAATTAAAAAGTAAATGTAAAGCCTAACGAATTAATTCAATAAAAGGAAAGAAGAATGGTGAAAGACCAGTGCTTTCTAAATGGCATACGCCAGCGTGTATACCTCCGAAATGGCTGAACAATAAAAACCCCTTTTTATGCTCCGTCTGCATAATTGTAACGCTTTCATGTTTACTAGTAAAGCCTACTGCATAAACTACACGCGGTTCAAAAAAAAAAATAAATAAAACGTGTACTGTATTTCTTAGAAAACCTTGAGATAGACACACTGCGTAATGACCTAGATTAATACTAGCATTAATGTCATTATATACACTGCGTAACCTAAAAGACAGACGGACTTAGAGAGAGAGAGAGAGGGCTGATCGGAGGAACGCATGCAATACTACCACAGTCTTGCGATATAAAATTAATGCCACCCCACGCGAAAGGCATGAAGCACTAACTTTTTCAAATAAACAGTGACAAAAAACACTACCAATACGAGGTTAGGTTAAAAAACATGGTTAATGCTTATTAGGAAACATGACCCAATACTGTTTTACGTCTGAAATCCTGACATTAGCCTGGCAGTACAGAAGACACCCCATCGTATCGAAGTGAACGGGTGGTAGAAGAAAATAGATATTTTGAACGCAGCCACTTAGCTCCATTAAATTTATATATTTGGGTTCCTTAGGACTTGCTGACAAAGAATATGTTAAGTGTTACGCAAATAGTCTAGGAATTAACAAATTATAGCCAAAATAAAATAGTGAGGTTGTCTGACAGCACCAGAACATATTTGCTCAGTGGCATGTTTTAAAACCACTATTTTACGGGAAATAGGCCAACAAGTTAAATCCGATTTGATTGGCTAGAAGAATATGTAAGCCTAAACATGATTAGTCGATTGCAAATACTATTTTTGGTTGTTACGGGAAACGATAGGAAGGGTACTTTTTTTCAAATACTTTTGTAAACATGGTCTTATTGGCTAGACCATTTAATATAGTCAATTAGGAGCGTCTGTTCAGTGCCACATTTTGAAAATAAACTTACTGAGAAGCAAGTGCGTTGAGATCCAGCTCATATTTTTCTAATGAAAGCCTGGGACAGAGGCAGATCGGAATTTTGCCATAACTCATCGCCAGTCAACGTATTTGTTTAATATTTCCATGCATTGTGGTAAGCTTGACATATTTGATATCTTTTAGATGAAAATTGAATGTGAATTGATAAATTATGTCTGTCTGTGTGTAGTTCAGTAGCAACCATGAGGAAAAGCCTAGATATTGCTCCACCAGGAACAAAACTTGTCAGAGAGGAGTATAACTGCATAGGCCTATATGGGATTGCCAAATAGTACTATGACACCTATCTTATTGAATATAAGGAAATAATGCTGAAATTGCAGAGGCGTTGTACCCATTAGGGAGAGGGATACTGGTGAATGTGTTACATGAGAAGCTAACAGTTGGCCTACCGCGCTGAACTCGGTGTTTGTTATGTATTGTGCTTCAGTGTGGAAATAGATTACAAATTAGTTCTGAAGTAGGAGGTACAACCTTCTTGTTTCAGGGACCGTGGTACTAACGTATTGAAGCAGCACCTGGTATGAGTTTTGCTGAATCCAGAGGCTGGTAGCATACTCCTTGGTCCAGATATCAACCAGGGTCGTTTCTCAAGGAAACGGTGAAGCAAGCGAGCAGTGGAGACTGTTTCCTGCCGCCCACACAGAAGTTAAGATTCCGTGGCCAGAGCAGCTCAATCTTGTGTATAACCCCTCTAAAAGTGACTTTACCTTAAATCTAGAGGGACATTTATTTGTTTCAAATAAAAAGAAACTGTGAACCTTTCCAATAATAGTTCCACCAGAAACAAACATTTGAAGTCATGATGACGAACAACAACTTAGCTTGAAAAGCCAGTATTACCTCATAGTACTACAGCACAACTTACACACATAGTGCAATAATAATATATGTCAATACAAAGATCCTATCTATAAATTGTGTACATACAACTTGTGATTACATTTGATTGTGATTCCTGATTCACTTTGTAGTTGAATCAGGATATCTATTATTGACAGGAATTAATACATATTTTTACCAGTTACACTTGACTTATTAAGATAGTCTTATAGAGTGTTCTATGTATGTGAGTGTCACAGTGTTGAAAGTATTGTGGATTAAATTAAATTGTTTATCTGTCTGTTGGTTGTTGTGAACATACACTTCATCATTATCATAACCCTAGACATTCAACGTAGTCATCACAATATTCCAGAATAAGTCTGACTGAGGTATAATGTGGTAGCAAAGTAAGGTTATCTGTAATACACCACACTTATTAGATACAGATACCTTCACAGCTGATCTCAGTCAGTACACTAAGTCCCCTATAAATATTTATATCATCCCACTTTACCACAGCCACCTACTTCTTCCTGTAGAAATTTTAAGCCCAAAAACTTAAGCAAGTGATATCAAACTAAGAATATACAGGCATACCTCGCTCATACGACATGTTAGGCTCCAGACCACTGGCGAAAAGCGAAAATCGACGTAAAGCGAAACATGGCATTATTTCACTGCAAGCCAGAACAGGACTGGAATGGTCATATACGTACATTACAGACCTAACTAATCTGAAACATTCAAGTGGACGTCTGAGAGTGTACGAAGAAGAAGAAGAAGACCTAACTAATCAACTTAGAATTTAAACAAACGATGTTAAACTATATTATGTTTATCTTTTACAGCCGTAGTATTCTTCTGTTGGTAGCTGCGACTGCCGAATTATTGTCGAAAAAGCGTCGTATGAGCGAGTCAAGCCGTCGTATGAGCTAGTCAAGCCGTCGTATGAGTGAGTCAAGCTGTCGTGTGAGCGAGTCAAGCCGTCGTATCATGGAAATGGGTGTTAATTGAAAACCGCCGTTTGAGCGAAGCGTCGGAAAGCGAATCGTCGTAAAGCGGGGTATGACTGCATAAAAGCAAGATGAACTTTCAGTGCATTTGGGAAAATTATTGAAATCGAAAGAAATCAGGTCCAACACGGAAGTAAGAATCTTCAGCTCAAATGTCAAGGCAGGCCTATTACATGACTCAGGGCGTGTAGGGGGAAAAATAACAACCGAGATGTCACATACTTACATAAATGGTTACTGGCGTAGAACATAAGAACTGAAATGGTACGACTAGGTGAGCAATGTGAGAAACTGATGACAAGAACCAGACAAATGCTAGTGGAACAAGACATGACAAGAACCAGACAAATGCTAGTGGAACAAGACAATTGAAGATGACTCCTGTTTAGGATAAGACACACATTGAGGAAACCTGTTGATAGCATTGTAAGTCAGTACTTGTTCTGCCATCACGGAGGTAAAAGAGGTAGATGGGACACACCCCACCCCCCCCCCCCTCCCCCAATGTGTATAAGGGAACCGACGGCAGACATCAAAGAAGACGTAGAAAGACCTTGAACTAATGACGCGGGATAGAAAGACTTGACGTGAATTTGTTGAAAACCTTTGCTCCTCGGGGATCTAAAGGATAGTGAGTGAATGAATGAAAGTATGGTAAATTAGACGATTAAAAGCGTTTGGTAGGATTCACTAAAAAAAAAAAATTAATGAGGTTAGCTTGAATTAAGGATTAAATAAATCAAGATGGAAAGGTTTCGGAATTAATGAATGGATTCTATGTAGGTTGAATGGTTAGAGCGTTTGCCTCTCGCAACAAAAGTTATCGGGTTTCGGGATCGAAACGTAGTGTCGTCACGCTCCAGTCTACCCAGCTGTAAATGGGTACCTGACTCGCCTCTTTAATTAGGGAAGGCAAAAGCAGCAAGGAAGGGAAAGGGTTACCCCCACGTTATCAAGATGGACCTAATATAGCTGTCTCCAACACTTCATTCCTCTACGGCAGTATCTGCTATGGAACTACCTTGACCTTTCTTATCGGTAGGTTTAGGGATTACGATGTGAAGACAGATAAACAAAGTGGCACTTCCACAATGAGAGCTATTGACCCGGGTCGGCTCAGGGGCGGTGCAAGCGGTCCATGACTTAGGGGATTGTGACGTACGTCTAGTTTGACAAGTGAATTCTCCCTGATATGATGGATGATTTAAAGGGACTTTTAGCTTTTCATAACATTAGAACCCCTGAACATTTGTTGTAACTTTTCGTTTGCCAGAACTCATTCCACCGGGACTCATTTAGCACGCGGCACGAGATCAAAGAGACAGACTGAGGGATTTCAGGGGAGACTATCGGCGTTATCAAAGACAGTAGTGGTCCCTGATACGAGACGCAGTTGCTTGCCGCTAATTTCGCGTCTCGGTGTCAATCGCAACCGAGCGAACGGGGGAAAGCCGAAACGGGCAGCAGCGAACGGAGATACGAAGACCAGGGGGCGGCTTCTTCTCTTGATTTGGCGGTCAGATCCCCAAAAGTTCATGAGATCAAATAAGCTGTCAAAGTTCTCATGTCCCACTCAACTTACATTCCATTTTAGCTAAATAGACCATGAAGAATAGACACTTCATCATTCGCTGGCCAGAACTTGATAGTAGCACTAGCGATATTTGAAATCTTGCTAGATTATCCCATGGATTTTCATTTTATTTGCAGTGAATTCTATTTCTGTGCAAAGCGGTAATATATATATTGTGTAAAGTGATCAGTGGTCTAGTTCATTCATTATATTTCATTGGATTTTGTGTTAATTTAAACCTATTAAATTAAACCGTCTCAATAGTTCCAGTTGTAAATATAATGATCTATCTATTATATTATTTCAAAAGATAATAGATGCTTAAATTAACTTTTAAAGTCGCGAAGGAATTTATAATTAATAAATTTAGTTAAGTCCTATATTTATAGATGTGTGATTTAACCACTAGAACTCGCGCAGTGTTTATTAAATACATAATTAAATACTCGAGTGTATTATAGGCTTAACGGGAAATTTATCGCGCGCTTAGAAGATTATTTGTTTTAAAGTATGATTATGTTGTTATGGGTTTTCTATCTTTTTCTCTAGATTGATCACCTTTTGCAATCCCAGCAATAACGAAATCTTTCAGAGTTTCCATACTCGGTTCTTAAACTTCCAGACAGTTTGATGAGACATTTTTTTAAAGTAAATCTTGTGGTGGTCCGGTACGGCCTAGCTAACATAATTACATGAAAGAAAGCCTACCCAAGATCATTTGATTATTATCATCAAATTAACTCTGTAAGATAAACTGGAAGATGAACAGCGCCAGTAGCGATATCATATTTACTGTTTACTGTGAGAGAGTACATATTTTCCTGACTGTGAATGAGCCTAGTTTTTTCCTCAATTGGATTTAATAAAACTATCATCACGCATTGAAGGAATTTTACCATAGCGGAGGATTAAAAGAGACCACTTCATTTTCACCCCTGTGCCGAACTGTGTTAGTGCCATCCCATAGACTCCTTTTATATATATAATAAAAACACGAGAACTCTTAGTCTTCAAGTCTTGCGATAAGTGAGAATATTTGTCACCAACAAACCCTCGCAAACATCTGGGGCGGGACATCGAAGGACTAGACAGTTCATATGTCAAAGAATACTTGCTGTTTTTATATACTTTTATGGATCGTCTGAGGCTGCATTCGGTAAGTGTGTGAGTATATGAGTGTGGATCCTCACGCGTGTGCATGAATGACAGGAAATTAATTCTTTTGTGTAACCATTTTGTTAACTTGCTTACCTGGTAATATATATCTTTTCTGTATACCCTACATTGTTCCTTTAAGTGGGATAGTTGATAATTTGTTAACTATGTTTAAAACCCCCTCCTTTTCATTTGCTTAGTAAAGGGAAGAACAATTGGGAAGAACAGGATTTCTTTCTATCACCTATACATAACGTTGTAACACCTCTTTTCAGAGTAATTAACTTCACTGTTAGGTTAACGTACCTATGTTCCTGATATTATCTATCTCTGGACTGGGTTTATCTTTGTCTAATAAGCGGGAAGGGCTTAGTCGATACCAATCTTCTTCACCCCTCCCAAACTTGTTATTTGCATTTGTGTACTTATGATAATTTATGTAATACCTGATATTTGTTAGTGATTGATGTTTAAAGTGAATAAAATCACATAAACTCATTTAGTACGGTGTTGGACATACCCACAGCCCAACATTTCCCCTATTCGTTTAATATAGTTTGTATCTACATCGTCTGTGTGTGTGAAAAACACCAAATCGGTGTGCGCGCAAATGCGTGTCTGGAAAACTGGCAAATAATTGTTTGACCAGGAGAGCGGAAGAGAAGATTGAGAGAAGCGATTTGTCGTAAATAAGTCTGTCTTTACTCTCCTCCAGCACGCTGTGAAGCAACTATTTAATGTCTACATTTTCTACCACTGAGCTTTCCATCATCATTTTCCACTCTAAACCGGACCACTATTTCTACGACTCTTTTCTCTCAAAATAAATTTACGACAGGGATGCGCCGAAATTTATTTTTAAAAATGTAAAAACAGCAAGAACAATGAAACATCAGTCCAAATTATTTGCGTAACCGATGCTTATCGTTTTCCTCAAACCCGTATATCTCTTTATTATTCCTTTTTTCAAAAACAGCCCATCTTGAGCCTAACTGTAATTTATTATGAATAAAGAAAGAAAATTACCTACACTATTTGTGCTGTTTTTGAAAATGGAATTATTTCATAGCTAAAGCGTTACTCCATTTTTTGACGGGTAATTTTCTTCACAATTGCTGTCGTTACTGTTACCATTGTCACTACTATTATTGCCAGGTACAAATGCATTCATATGGAAACATGGTCATGCAAAGTGTCTTCACCAAGTCATAACGTCAAAAAATGCAGGGGTCCGTATAAAATTATAACGCTTCATTAGGTTTATTTTCTTACTAGCAATAACCCGTCAAACTTGACGGGTTTTTAATTATAGTGTGCTGGTTCAGTTCCCTGATGAGCAGATAGAAGTACATTCTTAGAGTGTTTTTGGTTTCTTTTCATTATACAGTGTAATCAAACTGTTCATGAACACCGTCATTTGAACGCTTTTCTTAGTAACTATTTTCGGGAGAGTATATATAATGGAAACAATACAATTTTTCAACACGGTTGCATTCCTCAGCTGTGACCAACGTACACACGGCGAGAATTATGTTATTTTAGATTAAATTTAAAAGTTCTTTGATGACAACATTTCGTGTGAAAGTGCGTGGATTGTTTTCAAAGAGTGTTGTTCCCTGATAATAAGTGGTTTTAACAACAACTTTCAAGTTTTCATGATTTGTACATCGGGTGGGGGCGAGATAGAGCTGGCCGTGTCCGAAAATACAATTCACTTTGGTATGTTATTGGCTCATGGACACCAATGTTTACGCACTTTTTCTTTGTCGAGCGCTACTAATTTCGTGAAAGAATTAAAAAAAATAAAAATAAAACCAAAGTATTTATTTTATATAACACCCACGCCGCGCAAGTTGCACACCTTGCGTTGCGCACTTTTTTTTTCTGGTGCGAGTTACTATTTTGAGTAAAACCGACCGACGTAACATATATCGGTAATTATGTTAGTTGGGATTTTAATTAACAGGTTTTGTGGATAAAGCTTATATAATACGCTTTAGAATGGTTCCAGACATGCATTGCCATTGGTGTAGTACAAGCTGAAATTACCTGAAGTAACTCACTGCATCTTGCAGAGACAAAGAAAGAATATGCCTACTGCACCCGTTCGTACAAGACGACTAATATGAGGTTGTGCATGAGGCTCGCAACCTCATTATGCAAAACTAATTGCCACAGAAACATCTGCTGCAGAAGTATGTGAATGCTTGGTACAGGCTTCACGCGAGGGAGCTGACTGCTCTGTAAGGAGCGCGCAGGAATATGATGATGATGATGATGATTCCATTTTGCAACGTACATCAAACAAATGTCAATAACCCTACACAAGAAATAACATTTTTTTGAAGCATATCGTATATTGTCCCATATGTTCTTCATTAAAATTTCATCTGCAGAAATAAGTTCAAGCAAGAAAAGTATGCCAAATCTGTCCAGGATTGCATTCTTACTAAACAGCATCTGCAGAAAGTATAGATCTTCAATAGCTCCTCCTTTCCATTTTTGTTGATCAATAAGAAGGCCGCTCGTGCTTGAGTTTTGCAAGACGATTGGACTGCCCTGATGACGACCTGAGACGATGAAACAGGGGCAGCAACATTTGCAAACAGTTGACTTCTGGAAAGTGCAGCACAATTTGCAAACAGTTGACTTTATAAGAAAAGTAAATAACTGGTATTTATGTCAAAAATTACAAAATCATCGGTAAATATTCTAAGATTTCAGTTCAAGAAAGAGACGCACTGAAGACAAAGAAGTTACGAGCCTGATCTGCGACACCCTCATCACACATAGAAATGACTAAAAGCGTCATCAACGATTCAATTTTTGTTCATTTGTTGCTTTATTTAGTTGCTTTGTTTTCTTTTTTAAACTCAGACTGATTTTAATAATCTTGAACATGTGAGTCATATTTTGCGTCTCTAAATTTGAATTTCTAAGGTTTTTGCAGATTAATGTTGATTCCAGTTTAGATAAATTTTGATTTACATTCATTGTGACAAGGAATATAACCTATACGTAATACACACACACACATACACACACTTATATTTATATATAAACAATGAATGCGAAGCACATGATGTCTTTACTTAATGAAGAATACAGCGATAAAAAGTTTAAAATGTTTCTAAACAATTGAAAAATAGGTGAAAATTAGACATAAATAAAAGGGAGAAATAATAAATTATTGTTCAAATATGTTTAAGGGATTGGTTAAGCTTGGAATGGGAAAAACATAAAAGTGTTCAGTTAAAGCCAGATTAAAAGTGCAGACGTTATGTATTCATAATATCCAATTTGTTTTAAGATTTGCAAATTCAATTTCAAAATTAGATGTTTAAAAGAATTTTGCCGGTAGCTTCATTGCATAGTTTTCATACCTTATTTCTGTAATGTTATGTTAAAAATATCTTTATTTGTTTTCCGCATGGTAACTTTTAACAGTCATCTATTATTGTCACGTCTATGAAGAAAAAGCGGATACAGTACTTGTGTTTCGTTGTCTCCCCCCCCCTCTCTCTTTCTCTCTCTCTGTCTCTCTTTCTCTATCCTGAAATGCAGAATGTAATTGGATATCTTCACAACTTCATTGTCGAGTTAATCATAGCCCATTTAAGCCGCAGTCTAATTGACATTGGGCCTTGTTTGAACACGATATCAGTTTGAACCCCGCGTCTTTGCCGGGACTCCTTGTTCCAACCCTCACGTGTTTTCGGCGTCTATTCCTGATGTCACACAGAGAGCTCTTCTGCTGACATTCTTGAGGGGGATACACGACAATGCTTAACGAAGATCCGTCGACAGCGGGAAACTTAAGAACAATGTCTGCTAAATGAGAAGTTCGGGCAGGGTTATTATTTTGATATTCAGATCAGTATGGGGAAATGACTCATGCAATAACCAGCCAAGCTGAAAACAGTAGTAGCACATTCAAAAAACAGTTAGTGCGAAAAAAGGATGCACTTGTCTTGCTGAGCAAGTAGATTTCTAATTTGTTTGAACAACCTTCAGGATCAGCGTTTGAGATTGCCACACAGGGAAGAATTGAATGAGTCGAACTATTATTTACTTGCTGTTCACTTATTTCAACTGGGAAGCTCTCCAGACTGAGCAGGGAATGTTCGAATGCTAAACGAATAAAAAACAACTGCACATGTGGCAGGAGAAATGGTCAATGGCACAAAACTATAAAAATGACATCCTGGGACTGGACGAAATAAGATTCACTTACTTACTTACTTAGTCGTTCCTCTTCTACAGTGAGGTGTAGATATTTGGAAAAGAGAGCGCTTTACTATCCTATTGGCTGTCTTTCTTCTGGCCTGGTTCCATTCTAGTCCTCAATCTTTCAGAGATTGTCTAATGTTGTCCTCACAGCGGACTCTGGGTCGTCCTGGAGGTCTGGATCCCTGGCTCTTAGCCTCATGTCACGGGTTGCCTCCCCTCTGCAGTAGTGGTCCAACAGTGGCCAAAATTAGTATCTGATGTGGGTCTTCAAAGGTGTCTACCTTAACACAAGATTACGCTTGGCAGAGTTGTAGGTCTTAATGCATTAAGACCTACAAGCTGAGTGTCGTGAGAAATTCTACATCCACATATATAAATTAAAAGGAAAATGAAAAGCCTAACAAATAAATTCAATAAAAGGAAAGAAGAATGGTAAAGAACAGTGCTGTCACAATGACGGTACTCGAGATCCCCTTGTTTTCTACTTCGTCTGCAAATTGTAACGTTTCACGTTGATAGTAAATGCCTACTGCATCAATACACGCTTTCTACAATAACACGTGTACTGCATTTCTAAGAAAAACCTTGAGATACGCAAGCTGATTAATGACCTAAATTAATACTAGCATTAATTACACTACGTTACCATAAACGAAAAGACAGATGAACTTAGGATAGAAAGAAGGGAGGGCTGAAAGCAGGAACGCATGCAACCCTAACACGCGTCTCGCGATATACAATTAATGCCACCCTCCCCAAGCGAAAGGCCAGAAGCAATACTTTTTTTCAGATGGACAGTGATAAAAAAACACTACCCATACGAGAGTTAGGTTTAAAAAACTTACAAAACACTTATTAGGAAACATGACATTCTACTGTTTTATGTCTAAAATCCTGACATTAGTCTGACAGTACAGCAGGACAGGTGGCGGTTCTAAACATAAAAAATAAAAAAACAAATACACGACTATCCTAGAAAATACATATTGTGAACGCAGCCACTTAGCTCCCTTAAATTTGTATATTTGGGTTCCTTAGGACTTGCTGACAAATAATATGTTAAGTGTTACGCAAATAGTCTAGGAATTAACAAATTATAGCCAAAAGAAATAGTGAGGGTGTCAGACAACACCAAAATCAGAATCGCTCAGTGGCAGATTTTGAAACCACCATTGTACGGGAAATGGGCCACCATGTAAAATCCTATTTGATTGGAGCGCAGTAAATGTAAGGCTAAACACGATTAGTCGGGCTACAAATACTATTTTTTGTTGTTAGGGGAGACGGAAGGAAGGGTACTTTTTTTCAAACGCTTGTGTAAACATGGCACGATTGGTTAGACCCGCCAATATAGTCAATTAGAAGCGTCAGTTCAGCACCACATTTTCAAATAAACTTTCTAAAGCAACAGTGCGTTGAGATTCAGCTTATATTTTTCTAAATAAAAGCCTAGGACAGCGGCAGGTCGGATTTTGTGCCATATTCATTGCCAGTCAACGTAATTGTGTATTATTTCCATGAATTGTGGTAAGCTTGAAATATTTGATATCTTTTTAATGAAAATTGAATGTAAATTGATAATTTATGTCTGTATATGTGTGTGGTTCAGTAGCGAACATGAGGCAATGCCTAAATATTGCTCCAACCTGAACAGAAGGTGTCGGAGAAAAGTAAAACTGCATGGAATTGCCAAACAGTACAATGACACCTATCTTATTGACTAGAAAGAACTAATGCTGGAATTGCAGAGGCGTAGTAACAATTAGGGAGGAGTATACTGGTGTAAATTGTTTCAGATGAAAATAGCAGTTGGCCTACCGCTCTGAACTCAGTGTTTGTTATGTATTGTGTTCAGTCTGGAAATAGATTATAAATTAGTTCTGAAATAGGAGGTACACCCTTCTTGTTTCAGGGACCGTGGTCCTAAAGTTATTGAGCAGCACCTGGTCTGAGCTTTGCTGAATCTAGAGGCTGACAGCCTACTCCTGGGTCCAGATAGCGACCAGTGAGGTGTCTCCAGAACACAGGGAAGCTATCGAGCAGAGGAGACTTTTCCTGCCGCCATCACGAAAGATAAGCTTCTGTGGCCAGAGGAGCTCAACATTATGTGTCCCCCTCAAAACTTGACATTATAGTAAAACAGAGGGTCAATACATTGTTTAAATTGATAGGAACGGTGAAGTTTCCCCATACTATTTCCAAGATAAACAAACACTTGAAGTCATGATAACAAATAACAACATAGCTTGAAAAACAAAACCAGTATTACCTCATAGTACTACTACACAACTGACACACATAGGATAATACTAATACAATATGTCACTACAAGGTTCATATTTATAAATTATGTACATATAAATTGTGATTACATTTGATTGTGATTCCTGGTTCACTGTGTAGTTGAATCAGGATATATATTAGTGAAAGTAATTAATACATATATATTTGAACTTTTACCATTGACTCAATTAAGATAGTCTTATAGAGTGTTAAATGTGTGTGAGTGTCACAGTGTTGTCAAGTGTGGTGGAATAAATTAAATTGTTTATCTGTCTGTTGTTGTTGTGATTTACACTTCATCATTTACATAACCCTAGACATTTAACGTAGTCATCACAATATTCCAGAATAATTCTGACTGAGGTATAAATGTGGTAGCAAGTAAGGTTATCTGTAAAACACTACACCTGTTAGATACAGATACCTTCACAGCTGATCTCAGTCAGTACACTAAGTCCCCTATAAATATTTATAACATCCCACTTTACCACATATATTGGGGTCTAATTCCCGGGATTTTGAATCTTTCCCTATTATAAATATTGGGGGTAATTCACTTCAGGGAATAATAAGAATTAAAAGGTATCCTTGGGTGGAATTAAATAAGGTTGAGCTCTCAGTGCCTGTGGTGTCTTTGGATAAGTAATTACAGATTGTATTGTTTAGTTAGACATTATATAAATTTACCTGTTAGAAAATGGCGGACCTGGCCAAATTTCGATCTGCTGCTGTGCAGACTGCAAAAGAGTTAGGAATGGACGGGCAAATTATGATTGCTTATGTCACTGCTGAATGTGACAAATATATTGAACGGGAAGAAAGAAGATTAGAAAAAGAGGCCGAAAGAAAGTTAGAGGCTGAAAGGGAAATTAAGAAGTTACAATTAGAGGCTGAGACTAAGAGGCTGCAGATTGAGGCAGAGGCTAAGAAATTGGAAGCAGAAGAAAAAAGATTAGCTGCAGAAAGAGAAGACAAGAGATTAGCTGCAGAGAGGGAAGCAGAAAGAGAGGAAAGAAGATTGGCTGCAGAGAGGGAAGCAGAAAAGGAGGAGAAGAGATTACAAAGGGAACATGAGTTACGACTAAGGGAGTTTGAGTTTCAAGGCCATGCTCCTGAAAATGGTGCCAGTCCCTTTACCTCTGATGCCACTGCTAGTCAGGGAGCCTCAACCTCAGCTATGAACTTTCATTTAGATCATATTGTTGAGAAAGACGATGATATTGAGAGCTATCTAAATAGATATGAACTATTAGCTACCACGTATGGGTTAGAAAGAGAAAGGTGGAGCTTAAAGTTATCTCAAGGGCTTCGTGGGGCAGCTTATGAAGTTTTTGCCAAAATGAACAGAGGTGATCAAGAAAATTATGACATGCTAAAGCAGGCTTTTTTGTTAAGATATGAAAAGAACGCAGAATTTTATAGGAAAAAATTTAGGAATGCTAAACTACTGTCAGGTGAAACCTATCACCAGTTCTCTGCACGGTTAGAGACATACTTGGAGAAATGGACTTCTCTGGGGAAAACCCAAGATCTTAAGGAAATGATCCTTATAGAACAATTACGAGAGTCCATGGCTCCAGACCTGAGAAAGTTTCTCATGGAACAAGGTGCAGAGAGGCTGGGTGAGTTGCTAAATGTTGCTGAAAGGTATCAAGCAGCTCAGGCAGAGGTATCAGGTAATAAAAAGAAACAGGTAGAAAATTTTAGGGCACCACAGAACTTTAATAAATTTGATCCTAGAGATCAAAACAAAGGTAAGCACCAGTTTGATAGGCCACGGTATGACAATAAAAATAAAACCCCACAATTCGATGAAAGGAAATATGATGAAAGAAAATCTTACAACCAAGGAAAGAGATGGTGTAAAAATTGTAAGATGAACAATCATGACACTGACCATTGTAGAAGGAAACCTCCTCATTGTGCTGCTATGACATCTGGAAAAAAGGGAAAAAAGGTCAAACCTGCGGAACTACAGGAACCATACCATCCCCCAGTGTGTGAAGATGTCATCTGTAATGGTGTCACCATAAGTTGTTTATATGATACAGGTTTAGATTATGATTCCGTTGTGAGTTCTCACCTGGTGCAGGCAGATCAATACACCACAGAAACAGTGGAGATTCAAACTGCAACCAAGGATGTAGCTACCATGACACTTCCCGTCGCACGGATAAAGGTGAAAACGCGATATGTGGAAGGGATCATAAAGCAGCAGTGATAAATGAGCCAATCTACCCTCTGATATTGGGGTGTAGATATGTCTTCTTGGGGAATCCCAAGAGACCTGTGATATTGGCAACAGTGCAGACCATATCACAGTCTAAAAAGGAGGAGGATAATCCAATAAATACTCATCCAGATGAGATGAGGAAGGCACAGGCGGAGGACAAGACACTCAAGCCGTGTTTCAAGAAGTTGCCCAAATCTCATACACCTCCAGGCAAGGGAGAATTTTATATGAAGAACAAACTGATTTATAGGAAGGCTGGATCTGAATCCAATGGTCACGGACAGCTGGTCCTTCCCACTTCATATAGGACTAAAGTGTTGGAGCTAGGGCATGCGATTCCCTTCAGTGGTCATATGGGGATCAGCGCAACAGGACAGCGAATAGCTTGTCACTATTTCTGGCCAGGAATAACTGAAGATATCAAACGATATGTAAAATCCTGTCCAGAGTGCCAACGAGTAGCACCTAAGCATTGGACTGCACCAGCAACTCTGGGGGAAATGCCCATAGTGGGAACACCCTTTGAGAGAGTTGCTGTGGATCTTGTGGGACCTCTCACTCGAACTAAGAGAAGGAACAGCTACATTCTGACTCTGGTGGACACTTGTTCTATGTGGGGAGAGGCGGTAGCCCTGTCATCGATTGATTCTAAGCATGTGGCAGAGGCATTACTCACAATTTTCACAAGGTTAGGCTTTCCCAATCAAATCTTGACTGATAATGGCTCTCAGTTCAAGGGGAAACTAACTGAAGAAGTTTTCAGGATCTTCCAGGCCAAACACTTCCATTGTAGTGTGTACCACCCCCAAGGGAACGGCCAAGTGGAAAGATTTAATGGCACGTTGATGTCGATCCTGAGAAAGTTGGCACACGAAAAACCAGATACATGGGACCAGTACCTTCACGCCGCCCTCTTTGCTTATCGGGAGGTACCCCATAGTTCAACGGGTATGGCCCCGGCAACATTATTGTTTGGAAGGCCAATAAAAGGTCCACTCGAAGCTCTGTTAAGAACGTGGACTGATGAAAAGGCAGAGGAAAATATTACATCCTCATACCAATATGTGAATGAGCTGACCACTGGTTTAAAAACTGGCTGGAAACTTGCCAATGAAAATTTGAGACAAGCCAGGAAAAAACATGCTGCTTACTATAACAGGAAAGCTAAAGACAGAGATTTGGCTGTGGGAGAGAAGGTACTGCTTCTTCTGCCCGGTAGTCAGAATAAGTTACAAATTGGATGGCAAGGTCCATATACAGTTCTAGAGAAGGTGTCTAGAACCAATTATAAGATAGATAAGAAGGGGAAAGAAAAAATCTATCATGTGAATCTCCTGAAGAAATATTTGGAAAGAGAGCATCAGGAAGATAGCGACCAGTGAGGTGTCTCCAGAACACAGGGAAGCTATCGAGCAGAGGAGACTTTTCCTGCCGCCATCACGAAAGATAAGCTTCTGTGGCCAGAGGAGCTCAACATTATGTGTCCCCCTCAAAACTTGACATTATAGTAAAACAGAGGGTCAATACATTGTTTAAATTGATAGGAACGGTGAAGTTTCCCCATACTATTTCCAAGATAAACAAACACTTGAAGTCATGATGACAAATAACAACATAGCTTGAAAAACAAAACCAGTATTACCTCATAGTACTACTACACAACTGACACACATAGGATAATACTAATACAATATGTCACTACAAGGTTCATATTTATAAATTATGTACATATAAATTGTGATTACATTTGACTGTGATTCCTGGTTCACTGTGTAGTTGAATCAGGATATATATTAGTGAAAGTAATTAATACATATATATTTGAACTTTTACCATTGGCTCAATTAAGATAGTCTTATAGAGTGTTAAATGTGTGTGAGTGTCACAGTGTTGTCAAGTGTGGTGGAATAAATTAAATTGTTTATCTGTCTGTTGTTGTTGTGACTTACACTTCATCATTTACATAACCCTAGACATTTAACGAAGTCATCACAATATTCCAGAATAATTCTGACTGAGGTATAAATGTGGTAGCAAGTAAGGTTATCTGTAAAACACTACACCTATTAGATACAGATACCTTCACAGCTGATCTCAGTCAGTACACTAAGTCCCCTATAAATATTTATAACATCCCACTTTACCACACTGAGAGAGCCAGAAATTAAGACCAGATATCAGGGGCTTATTGCTGCAGCGGTGAGCAAACCAGAAGAACAACCTGATGACTTGGAAACCCTCTGGCTTAAATTCAAGGACATCATAAAGACAGCTGCTGCAGAAGCATGTGGTGAAGTCCGACTTGGGAACAAGAGAAAGAAGACACCTTGGTGGACAGAGGAAGTCAAAGAGAAAATAAGAGAGAAGAAAATGGCATGGAAACAATACTTAGGAGCTAATACACAACAGAACAAATGAAGAAATATAGAGAATATGTGACATTCAGAACAGAAGCAAAGAACAAGGTGCTAGCAGCAAAACAGAAGTCCTGGGAAGAATCTGGAGAAAAGCTAGAAAAAGATGCGCAAGAAAACCAGAAATTGTTCTATAAAACCCTAAAGAACACGAGGATCGAAAAACAATGCCCTCTCAAATTTATAAAGGACGAGCAAGGCAAATTGCTTACTGCCCCGAAGGAAATAATGGAAAGATGGAAAGAATATTTCTCAGAACTCCTGGATGGTGAGCAAGGTCAAGCATCAGAAATGATAACCACTAGCACAGAAGAGAAAACCAATGATGGTGAAGATGACATAAAGATGGAAGAATTGAAGGCAGCACTGGAGAAAATCAAGATGGGCAAAGCAGCAGGGCATGATGGTATAACACCAGAAATGGTTAAGTACATGGGAGCATCAGGCGACCTATTACTCTTAAGGGTCCTACAGGCAGCGTGGTGCAACAAGACCATACCAAAGGATTGGGAGATTGCTATCATAACACCAATTTTCAAAAAGGATGACAATCGACAATGTGAAAACCATAGAGGCATATCCCTTCTCAGTGTCCCTGGTAAAATCTACTCTAGAATCATACAGCAAAGACTCCGACGCCTAGCTGAGCCACAATTGGATGAGGTCCAGTGCGGATTCCGAGCAAACCGAAGTATTCAAGTCCTAATCTTCACACTCAGACTGCTGAGTGAAAAGGCCCTTGAGTATAAGAGTGAGATCCATCTTTGTTTCATAGATCTGGCAAAGGCGTTTGACAGGGTCCCCTGGAGCAAACTTTGGGACTGTTTGGCAAGGAAGAACATTCCAGCACCTCTGATTCATGCTATACAGAGCTTCTACAAGTCTTGCAGAAATTATGTGAGGACAGCAAACCATAAGTCAGAAGAGTTCAGGACAACCACTAGTGTAAGACAAGGTAATATCCTGTCACCTTATCTTTTCATACTCCTCGTGGACGATGTCATTAAGGCATGTAAGGAGAGAGCAAGAAAGTATTCAGTGGGGTACTGGAAGATGAGACAGGTCTGCAGAATGGGAGAATATCGGCTGTCACGGCAGGTATGGGAAGTGTGACGTTATTGTGGGTGTCCTTTTACATTTTTTCTTTCTCTCATACTTTATCCATTTATTTATTCATCTTTCGCACATGAATTCGTGCCACTGACACTCCCTAAATTGTTATACCATTTCTCACACTGCAAGAGTGTTATTTCACGGGTAATTGACTATCTTGAGGATTAATTGTAATCGCTTAAGTGGTCGCACCAACTGGAATCCAGACGGTAAACGTGAAAGCAATGATCGACTTTGACGTAACTCATTTCCGACCCAGACAGAGCAGGCGAGTGGCCCCCTGTGTTTCGCGGTTGGTCACTGTGCCTCCCGACACCTCGGCGGGAGTGGACAAAGGAAGCTATATTTTCTGTCTGAGGGAGCTGGCTGTAGTCCGCGTGCGTCAGGGATTATCTGTGTGGCGGAAGATTTGAGTACGCGTGATAATCACTCCATCATTTTGTCCAGACATTATCGGCGTCTTTATTACCGATAAAACATGTATGAAGAGACATTATGAGCAAGGTAATCATTAGGGATGAGACCACAGATGTGTTTGCAAGTGTGTTATAGCAACGGAAGTAATCATGCCTTATTTGAAAGATAGGTCATGGGTTTAAATTTTAACGTGATAACTTTAAACACGCGGTGAAGAATTAAAATTAACACCCCGACGCCCTAGTTCTATGAGCAGGATTGGTTCAATCGAGAGCAGGAAATAAACAATAGCTTTGATTGGCACATTTGTCGGAAACCACATGTAGAAGCTTGGAGGAAGATAAGTTGCTGTGTCCATTCATCTGTGCCAGGAGATTGTAGATCCCAAGTTGGGGTGAGTTGTACAAATTTTTTTTTACAATGTGAATTTGACATGTTTTTCCTGCTAAGTGGTTATACAAATCATACGAGGCTGGCAACCTCGACATATGAAAACAGTATATTCATAAACCACTACAGCAAGCGCTGGTGATTGCTCCACGCTAGTTCATACAGAAAACAGAAAGCACAAGTAACCCCAGACTCCGAATGGAGCAATGAAGAGTGATGATTGTATCACATGTGCATAGTGTTTATATTTTCATTTTTGAGTTATTTGTAAACGTCAGGCACAAGCTACTAACGCTGTTCAGACACATTTTCCCATTAAATTAACCAGAAGAATAACGATGATTTCTAATCATATTCCCCGAGTTATGCTGTATATGCTCAGGGACAATTAAATCTCAGAGAGGCAAAACTGGTGGGCGGACAGCGTGAAATGGCGCCTGTTTAATCTTCCGACCACAATGTACTTAGCAGAGGCATTTGTTCTTTTATTTTCTCTAAAGTTCGTGGTACGAAGCCAGTTGGTAGTAAGAGTTTCTACGCCACTAGTTTGTAATTCAAGAGCTGGGATTCGACACTAACCACCTACATTGGACGAATTGTGTAGAGAAGTGCCCTCATCACAAAAGACTTGACGAAACACCTGCGGTAGTACTCAGTCATTTGAAGAGCTAAGTGCTTATTAAAAAGCAAACGCAACGGACTTCTATAATTCCCCTATCCAGTCTCTATGAAGACTCTTTTTATCTAAATTTCACCCATCATTCAGATTTATTTTAAACTGTTAAAGAATAACTGATTATTAAATTTGTTACATGTTATTTTACAAATTTATAGTTGATTCAATTATTATAGTTATGAGAGCGTACGTATATATATTTAATATATATTTACATCTATAGAGTCAATAAATAATAATAAGGGATTTCGGTGAATTAACTTAGCTGGGGGCTTGAACGAGCTAATTATTGCATAACGTACAATGTCTCTTCTTGTCTTTACCTTCGTCCATTTCTGAGGTTTGGATCTGGCTTTTGTTACTATTGCCTTCTAGACCTCGGTCCTTACAAAGATTGTCTAATGTTGGAAATATTCTTTAATGCCTCCTTCTAGTTTGCTTCGAAATTAATTTATAAGTTGACCTGTGGGTTTCCAGCTTAGTCGATGCCTTCTTTCTCCTGGGGGTCTGGATCCCTGGCTCTTCCTTGTTTGCCCATGCTTTTATTGTCCCTCTCCTTACATGGTTGATGACATCATCGTATGAAACATATGGTGGTCATTTCATCCACAAGTGTTCCTGAAGCCTAAATTTTGTTTTCTCTCATTCTGCAGACATGATGTTTTCCCAAACCATATTAAATTGATTGGGAGGTAAATATGTTCTAATAAGAACTTGGGTAAAATGCAGGGGGTGGGATTTTCCAAATTGCAAACGTTTTGTCTATCGTACAAGCGTTCTAAAAACGGTTGCCCACTTCTAAACCACCATTTCTAACATTAAATTATACTACTGTTACCAAAACAACGATACCTCATTTCTGAGGTTTGGATCTGGCTTTTGTCGCGTACGGATTGTACTCATTGCCTATGACTCACTTGTATTTGATAAATCGAAACAGTACTTCCATGAGACAGTGGTTTTACATACCTGGTGCAGCGGTACCCAACAGCCATCTTCGTTTTTTGCCAACTTCTCTTTTGCTGAGGAATCCTCGATTTATGGCCTGAAAAAGTATAAATATTTCTAGCTGCTGCGTGCTCTTCGTGTGGCCAAATCTTCTTTGATGCCTCCCTTCTCATAAATTTTTAGTTTGCTTACGAGTCCTAAATTGGATATTTATAAGACATGGTTGTAGACCTAGAGCGCTCCAGCTCCACCTGTTCTCCCAGCCTGGAACTTAATGCAGTATTTGTGGAATGCCTTCAACTTCTGTTGTATAAACAAAGTGGTAGGTTTCGTGATATCACCATCGTGTTAAATGGTTTTGGAAAAGTTGAACTGTAAACTGCATGGAATGACCATAGAGTAGAAATAATGCTTGCAAAGCGTAAAGTACGCCATTAGGGAGGAAATACTTTATACATGTAATTCTTCTCCAGCTCAATGTTTCATATCTTCTTCCAGACTTGCAGATTGGATTGAAGAGCAACTGGTCAGCCTCTGATTTAACAATCAGGGCAACATCATCGGCAAATGCCAGCTTCTGAAATACAAACCTGTAAAATCATTTTCAGTACTCCACTGAATATTTTATTGTTCCTCTCTTACATGTTTTGATGACATCATCCTAGAGGAACCAGTATTACCTCATATTAACACTACACAACTGACACACATAGGATACCAGTAATAATAACAGATATAGGGTGACAACTTGTAATTAAAATTGATTGTGATATCTGGTTCCCATGTCTTACACTGAATACAGTGGCGGTCCTTGAACTCGTCTGGGAATAAACTTTATTGTTTGTCTAGTTGTTCTTCACATTAATTTCCGCACAGACATGAAGAAGCATCTGTAATTCTGACTGAGCATCCTTCTCGTCTTATCAGCATATTGGAGGAATGTGCTCTGATTTATACATACTCTTAATTCATCATAGGCAAATGACTTACAGCTGAAATACACAAACCTGACTCATTTTCACAGAACTCCACTAATATTTTATTGTTACATGTTTTGATGACATTCCTAGTGGAGTAATGAAAGATATTGACTAGAATACACAGCAGTCCCAACTTAGTTTTGCTCCAGGAGAGCTCCATGTCAAAATGCCAAATTTTTCCAGGAGACCCCGGATCCAAGAAACAAAGGTACATCACACCTTTATACTTAAGGGCCTTTTTAACTCAACTGTCCTGAGTGTGAAGATCAGGTCTTGAGTACTTCGGTTTGCTCGGAATCCACATTGAACTCATCCATCTGTGGCTCAGCTAGGCGTCTGAGTCTCTGATTCAGGATTCTAGAGTAGATTTTACCAGGGAATACGATTCATGAGGTTGGAAAAGAAGACACTAGCATAGGAGAAATAGTGCTACTGTCATGACACCTCAGCACGAAGGTGTAGCAACAATGCTGTCAAATGAAGTGCAGAAGGTACTTATAAAATGGAAAATATAGAGACCCAGACTAACATCAGCAACATTCAGAACTGCTAAAAATAAAGTTGAATATCACCAGGAGTTATGCGACAAGTAGTGTAAAGGAATAATATATGAAAGAAGAATTTTACTCAGAAATATTGTGGATTAAAAGAGATGACACTACGGTTTTGATGGGTGACCTGAACGCAAAGATAGAAACAGACAACAAATACTTTGAATAAATGACGGACAAAGATGAACTTGTAGCATTGCACGAACATTTAGAAACAATATTAAACTTATACGCTTCAAATCAACTTGTAGATGGAATCATGTTTTCACATAAAATAAAACATAAATCAACACGGAATCACCAGGTCATATTACATACATTATGACTGATTTTATGTGCAGAAATATGAAGTTTAGATCGCTGTTGCATGACAAAAACGTATGATGAGTTTCCCCATAAGCTCATTAACCTAATAACGAAAACATATCAAAATATTAAATACAGAGTTCTTAATGAATGACACCTTTCATAACTATATGGGGTAATAGGTGGACAGAAGCAGGGTTGCCTCATATCACTATTTCCCTTGCAATTGGCCAATGATTTTACTATGAAAAAAAAAATCTGCAAAAAACAAGTTGGTCCACAAACTAGATCTTGCAGTTGACCTTGCTGTTCTATTTCACAACCACATCCAGATGCAAGTTTGGTTTGGTTTGGATTTTTAAGGACCCTCTTCATCGTACACGGACAACTCCATGAGTGTTCCGATCTCCTTCCTTAGATCACACAAGGAGAATCTCAGCACCGGTCAGGATCTCAATGTGTGTATACAGAAATCACACATTCTTTAAATATCAGATGCGAGACAAAAGATAATACAGGATGTGTCGTCAAATTAACTGGGTGTGAACAACGGCAGAAAAAAAGGAAAAGAGTAAATATGCGACAAATTATTGGCAGTTTCCACTTGCAGAAACATCCATACCAGTGGCGTAACTACAGTGTAAGGAGGCCACCGGGCACACACTAAGTGGAGACATCCAAATATAACGGACTCAACTACTATAATCAACATACGGCAAATCTGTATTAAAAAGGTAACAGTTTACTTCAGATATAAAGAAGAATGGGGTGCATCTCATGGAAAGGTCTTACAAAAGCGAGGAATTAAAAAAGAATTTATGAAGCAGATCAAAGTCAGACAGTTATATGTTTTGGTCATTTGCAGAAAACAAAATAACACCTTGCTTAAAGACCATAATGAAAGATAGAGTTGAAGGTAAATGTGCAAGAGAAGACAACGCTATAAGTGGGAAGATAACATCAACAGATGGACAGCAAATAATCTATCAGAGTGCACCATCAAGACAAGAGAATGAAGACGTTGGAGATCCACTGCAGCCGACATTCGATGTTCTGACGGTATTGCCTCCCCTGCTTTGCAGTAGTGGTCCAACAGTGGCCAAAACTCAAGAGTATCTAATATGGGCTTCAAATGTGTCTACCTTCGCACAAGATTACTCTTGGCAGATATGTAAATAGAAGGGTGATGACACCTCTATTACAAAGGGAGTCTTCACAAGATATTCAGAATAAGCGAGAACAATACTGCTTTGGCTGAGTATGTTAACTCTGTAATTCTGCCGACGCTTTTGTGAAGGATTTAAGCACTTATTTTTTTCAGCTCGTTTAAGCCCCCACCCCTGATTTACTCAGTGGAATTCTATTATTTAGTATTGCTCTGTTTAGAGTGTGTGTAGTAATTTGACTGAGACAAACATGCAATAACTTGAAAATGATTAAATCGAAGTTAAATTTGTAACATTACAAATAACAAAATTTAATAATCACTTTAGGTTTTAACAGTTGGAAATAATTTGAATAGTTATGAATCAAGAAAAGTTATCACCATGGTCTTTAAGGAATGTGAGATGTTACAAGAAGTTCAAGTGGCAGCATAGATTTGAACGTAGCTGCCAATGACGGTTCTGCTCCTTCTTAAGGGTTGGTTCTGTTCACTCTGCTCGCGCTCGTCTCTGATCAAGGTTGTCGGGGGTAGCTCGTTTCCCAGAAATGTCAAGGAGAGTCTACCACGTGGGTCCTTCGTCTGAAAGCTTAGGTCACGGTTCCTTTCTTGTTCCAGAGATAATACTTTCTGCTGGTACCACCAATAACTATGGTAAAAGAATAGAATGAAACTAAATTTTAGTATGGCGTTTTCCAACCCATAGTTATGGGTTCCTATCTTCCCATACCACCATCCCAATTACTCAGACTTTACACTCGATGAGAATTGAATTTAATCCCTCGGGATAAACTTTCTTTACATTTAAATAGAATAGCTTTCATAGTTACTTTATATTTAAATGAAAAGGTTAACAATATAGATAGAGTCTGTTTACATGTACATCTCCACTGATTGAAAAGTGCTCACATATAAATTGAATATGTTTTCATTTATGTTTCACACTGATTGAAAATTTTGAAACTTCCATTACTTTAAAATGAATATTTTTACATAGACATTTATACTGGTTTAAGCTTACATTACTTTAAGTGACTATGTTTATACGGACATTTACACTGCTTTGAAAATGTAAGTATTAAACATATTAAAATTTACATGGTAATATATATATATATATATATATATATATATATATATATATGTGTGTGTGTGTGTGTTAGTTCACATGTTAGTAATAAATATAAAATGTAAATCACAACTTACGCCAATCCTGACTCACAGACTTTTTGCTCAGATGAATAAAAGAGACTTGAATCGACCTCTTACACGCGTCTGGGGTGTCGTTAATTTAATACGTTCCCTCTCTGACTTCGTGTGTGGTCCTTCAGTTTCCTCAGTCCCGGTTTCCTTATTTAAAATGTTAGAGATTTCCTGGGCTATATTGTAAGTCCTGATGAATACCCCAATAAAAGGTGTCCGGTATTTTAAGAAGGAATTCTGAATTCTAATTCTTCACTGTAGCAGTCTGGTGTCTTGGCGAGCGATTTCTCAAGTGAAATAGCTTGAGAAAATGGTCAGATTATATTCCCTGCCTTCCCACGCCTTCGTTTGTTATGAGCTATAAAAAAACTCCAATCATATTCAAACAGGCGCGTTATGGGGTAATTTCAAAATATTCCGACATCGGATAATTTTGAACGTAAGGCAGAGGTCAACTCTCCCATATATGGTAATAAGATGTCCGATGCCCTTGTATACATATTTACAGACAGATCGGTAAACTCATACAACAGCGTGTTCAAAATGTAATCATCATAACTTTATCAGAAAGTACTCCTGTCATAACAAGAAGAACAGGAAACGCTTTTGTCATATGTCTCCGCCGCGTACACGAGATCTTGTGCTAATCTTAATCAAGCTGTTCCGCTCCCTCGCGACTGCGAGTAATTATCTCAGCAAATCTGGGTCGCGTCAAGCAAAATGTGATTATTATCACCTACAGGGAGTGTCAAGCAATTCAACAATACTCAAATAACGAAGAAAGAAAGAAAGAAAAGTGCGACAGTTGAGAGCAAATAATAAAAATCAGTACCACAAATGTACCGATACTGCCGGAGTGAAACAAAGATCGATAGGGGCCGCCCCGTTTTATCACAGATGTCGAGATGGCAGCTGATGATCATGATGAGTTTAAGGAGCCAATCCGAAAGCACATCTTCATTATGTTTTGCTCTTACGTTGTCTTTTAACTTCAAGCTTTTTACAAACTTTGGCCATATGTTTTAAAAAAAATTAATACAGCGCCCCATTATACGTATTTCTCTTGCTCTTGGGATGACTGGTAAAGGCTGTTGAAAATCTCATCCTAATAAAAAGGTTAGTGACTTTTTGTTCACACTGAAGAAAAGGTTAGAGAAGTGTTGTAATGCCTCATTTAGTCTACAAAACGTCAGGCTTGTGGGGAATCTGCACTTAAAAGTGTAAGGAGACTTCCACAGTGCTGTAAACTTTGCCATTTAGACATTAATCGGTATTACGTTTGATTGATCTATATTCTTTTTAAAAAAATATTACGACTCCACAATAGTTGCATATTTCTTTTATAATCAATCAGTCAATCAATCAATCAATCAATCTACCTGTCTACCTACCTACCTACCTACCTACCTGTCTGTCTGTCTGTCCGTCTGTCTATCTATCTATCTATTTATCAAACAATAAATAAATAAATATTGCATATTAACAAAAAATCAATCAATTAATCAATCATTCAGTCAACACTTCCTTCCTTCCTCTCTCCCTCCCTCCCTTCTTTCTTTCTTTCTTTCTTTCTTGTAAACAAACGTCTACAAATAAGCTTTTTTCGGCGTTTACATGTTTACACCTCTCAGGCATACATGCACACGCACACACACACACACACACAAATGATATAGTATTATAAGCCGATCATACGTGTAACAAATTACTTTTATATAAATACGATTCAAAGTTTTGTAATACGTGCAATAAAATGCGTTCTTTTAGAAAGGATAAAAGCACTATTATGTGTGCAATGTAGTTAATACGTTCTACTCATGCAGGTGTCGGCAACCAGTCTTTCTTCATCAACCGGTAGATCATAAAAGATGATGTAGTAGATCTCTGATGATGGAAGGGGGAAAAAATCATAAATTTTTAAGCTAGAGAAATTTCGTTTCAGCCCTCTCCCACAGACATTTCGAAGCAAGGTATCCCTTGGATTAAAGGTACGTTTTCAGTGTTCTTTGTGAAAACCCACGGGCGTGGTTGCAAGAATGTACATTATCTGTTAACTGCATATGATATGACCACGATATTTTCTTTGAAGCAAACATTCGGTAAAATATCCTTCAGTCTGAATTTTGCACCACTCGTATTGAATACCAGGAAGCAGATCACCTGTCAGTCATAAAAGTTACATTTACGATGAACTTTTTAAAATAAAAAAAAAATATATATAAAAAAAATACCAAGAAACCAGAAATGAGCAATGATTTTATCATGGTAGATCTGTAGACAGTTCAGTGTTTGTAAAGTAGACCCCCCACAGCTTCTAGGTTGCCTACCACTGGTCGTATGTATTATGACTAGAGGCCACAGAGATGTGGGCTTCACAGACTATTGTTACAAATACACTGGACAGCTACAAAATAGTCAAGAGGATGTTCTGAACGTGGCAAATTAGTCGAGGAAGCTTACTCCTTATGATAGAAGGAAGCAATCCACTTTCTTCGGGCACGTTATGAGGAGAAAGGTGGAATATGTGGTGATAACAAGACAGATCGAAGGAAAAAAAGATTAAGGCCGACACGGAGATAAGATACTAGACAGTGGCATGGAAAGAAGTCTACAACAGAATTGATAAACAGTGCTGGAGACAGCAGGAAGTTGTGGAGAAACATGATCTCCTTCGCCACCAGCAATTGTACTTAACTGAGGAAGAAGCAGAATTTATTCTGACCTTCCCCCCAATCCTTACATATAACATTGTGGGTGCGCCAAATACTCCAGTGCTTTTTATATGGTAGGAAATACGGTCCATCTGAAACGTTATTTTTTCACTTTTTTTTTCAATAGGAGCTTTGACTCGTTTTTGCGAAGTGCGTCCCGTTAAACCTGGACACAAGGTCCTTCGGTTATAAAATGGCACATGTCTATTTGTAGTTGATGTCAGAACAAAATTGTGTAAGAAAACAACATGCAACATTTGTCCTCTCATTCCATTTGATAGATATTTTCATGCAAATATTTTTGTATTCATGATATCAAATATTAAATATATATTGTTTTTCTTTTCTCGCGTAAACAAACCCATGAGAAAATATGCGTAAATAATAAAGGAGTTTATGTAAAACTAGACGATACAGTTTAAAAAAAAATTGACATGGATCAATTTTACAACGGAAAGACAACACAAAAAACAATGGGTATTTCAAATGTTGCTTTCGCCGTAGTTTCAAACAGTAAACAGAGACAAGAAATATTGACAGATTCAAACATACGGAAAAATAGATGAACAAAACAATAATATTTTAGATCAGCGACCTATGAAGATGAAAGAAAGCAATTGAATTACTAGAGAAAAGTACAAGAAAAAGCAAGTAAAAATACAAAATAAGGAAGAAAGAAATATCAACACAAAGAATCAATAAAACAACAAAAATTCAAAGCAGAAAATGAAATAACAAAACATTGAAAATATATAAGAAAAAGTTGGCCTGAGATGAACCTTATAAAATCATCAATAAATAGAGCCTCGCAAGTCGTATGGTTACCGTGAAATATACGGCCAAGACACTATGTCTTACATAACGATGACTCTGCTGACCAATCGCTTTTACCTTAATAAAGGCAGACGTTACACAGTCCACCAGCAGCTTCACTTATTTCACAGTGACCATTATTCAAACATCATATCCAGAAGAGGAAATAAACGATAGAACCTCTGACCAAAGTAGTGATCAAAGAAATGAGTAACTGAGTAAACAAATTACTGTGGTATTAGTAACACTCGCAAACAGGTGCAAGTAACTTGCCAAAATTATAACGGGAATGAATTATGGTGAGCTGTTTTTGCTGCATAACCTAATGACGACATTATTTCTCCGTGATCATTTCGTTACTTTCCATTTCATTTCAACTTCATTGGGTCTGTATAGTCAAACGTATTATGATTTCTGGTCCATGGTCAATGCATAATCAAAATTGTGCAATTGAGTTTTCGTGATGCAATGCAGACCATTTCCGTCCCTTTCCGTAATTTTCCGAAAAGCAGATGGGATTGATTCACTGATGGTTACAAACGTTTTATTAAAACAATTCGTAATATGGGATAAGTGAATGTAAAACAAAAAAACAAAAAACAAAACAATCAACAACAAAAAATCAGTTAAATAAAGTAGCACACACAAATGAAAAAATGATAAACTGTATAAATCTCTGGTGTCATAGGGAAGGGATAGGTCCACCAATATCACCAGCCATCTCGTAAGAGGCATCTAAGATAAGTTTATTGAATAGCATTAGCAACCTCATCATGTCATACAAATTGCCGCACAAACCACCACGTTAACAGCGCACTATCACTTCATAAGCACATCAAGTGCATTGAAGCACCCTTTCTGCAAGAAGACCATTTCTGTGTTATGGTCTTCAGAAGCTAAAAGGGACATTTGTTAACATAGTCACGATAAAACAACGATGACCACAACATTAGTAGTAGTAGTTGTTGTAGTAGTAGTAGTTGTTGTAGTAGTTGTAGTTGTAGTAGTTGTAGTTGTTGTTGCAGTATTAATAGTGGTTGTAGTAGTAGTTGTTGTTGTTTTTTTGTTTGTTTTAAAAGGTGATGAGGAAAATGAGAGGGCACTTAACAGCTGACTATTATTGCCTCGCTCTTCCATCATCTTGTTCTACCCTGTTCAACCTAAGATTTGGTTATAATTAGGGTATTTAATGTACTTTAATTTTTGTTTTGTATTTAGCTGACTATTGTCTTTTGCAGTTGATGGTTTTAATTTATATTAGTATTTCTTCTGTTTAAGTCATGTTTTTTTATTGTTTGTTACTTCTTTGTCTTTCCCAGCACTATGAGTAAATAATTTCTTTTTAATGGTTTGTTAGTTTTTGTTGACTAATTTCTATTTGGTTTAATTTATTTTCTGAAGTATTATTATTGTTACTATTATTACTAATATTGTCACTGTTATTAACCTTATATGTTTTCCATGGGACCCAAAGATGCAGCAATAGAGAATGCAGTCAGCGACCCATAGCTTGACTGCTTGCATCAGGATCAGCGAACCAGAGCTGGTCAAGACCCTACTCCACCTCCACGTGGTGGTCCTGGAAACAGATTGCATCACTGCAGTCTGGCTGAGCGAGTAGGGATCGCAGTGGGAAGGCAAACCCTGTCCCAAAAAATGCCATGCAGAAGTCGGACGTGTCGACCGAAAGGTGCAGATATCACAGCTCCGGCGTAAACAGACACAACGCAACCACCGTCCTTTTCAGGGCGAACGAGGAAGAAGGAAGAAGAAGATATGTTTTCCTTTGTTTTGTATATATATCGTTATAGTAGTAGTAGCAATATTAATAGTAGTTGTAGTAGTAGTTGTAGTTGTAGTTGTTGTAGTAGCAGTTGTTGTTGCAGTAGGAGCAGTATTAATAGTATTGATTGAGCTTTCCCTGGGTCATCGATACATAAAACCTTTTCACCTGTCATGTCTATATTGTGATTTCTAAAATATGTTTTTAATTCTAGCCTCTGTTGCTCGTATTTTTTACAGTGGATCGGGTAGTGGTTTATGTCATTTTCTTCCTGACATTCTTGGCAGTGTAGTTCCTTTAACATAAAGTACGCTGCACCGAGACGGAGACGCCATAGCTTTTTGTTCGAGGGTACCTTCAATTTTTCTCTGACCTGGCACGTCTTTGTTGGTTCTTTCAGAAGTTTGAATGCGTGTCTGCCTTTACTACTGTCCTTCCATGTTGTTTTCCATTCCTCGTTTATAGTTAGCTTCACTTGGCTCTTGATCTCCGATTTTCCTAGTCCTGCTCTTATATAGTTTTTACTTTTTCTTCCCCATTTGGCAGTCTGGTCTGCCAACTCGTTACCAGCTATACCTATGTGTGCTGGAACCCACACTAGCCTCACACAACATCCTCTGTTCCCTAGTGATGTATTAATTGCAAGAATTTCTTCCTTTATGTCTGGCCGGCTACATTTACCTGGGTATTCTAGTGCTTGTAGCAATGATAGCGAGTCTGTAAATATCGCAACTGCTTCTGGCGGGTTATCTTCGATTATTTCTAAATTTTTTAGAATTGCTACCATTGTTGTTGTAGTAGTTATTGTACTAGTAGTAGCAGTATTAATAGTAGTTGTAGTAGTTGTTGTTGTAGTAGTAGTAATTGTAGTAGTAGTAGTTGTAGTAGTAGTAGTTATAGTAGTAGTTGTTGTAGCAGTTGTAGTAGTAGTAGTAGTTATAGTAGTAGTAGCAGTATCAATAGTAGTTGTAGTAGTAGTTGTTGCAGTAGTAGTTGTTGTAGTAATAGTAGTAGTAGCAGTATTAATAGTAGTTGTAGTAGTTGTTGTTGTAGTAGTAGTAGTTGTAGTAGTAGTTGTTGTAGTAGTAGTTGTTGTAGTAGTAGTTGTTATAGTAGTAGTTGTTGTAGTAGTAGTTGTAGTAGTAGTAGTAGTTATAGTAGTAGTAGCAGTATTAATAGTAGTTGTAGTAGTAGTTATTGTAGTAGTAGTTGTAGTAGTAGTAGTTATAGTAGTAGTAGCTGTATTAATAGTAGTAGTAGTTGTAGTAGTAGTAGTATTTGTAGTAGTTGTTGTTGTAGTAGTAGTAGTTATAGCAGTAGTTGTTGTAGTAGTAGTTGTAGTAGTAGTAGTTAAAGTAGTAGTAGCAGTATTAATAGTAGTTGTAGTAGTAGTTCTTGTAGAAGTAGTTCTTGTAGTAGTTGTTGTAGTAGTAGCAGTTATAGTAGTAGTAGCAATATTAATAGTAGTTGTAGTAGTAGTTGTAGAAGTAGTAGTATTAGTTGTTGTTGTTGTTGTAGTAGCAGTATTAAAAGTAGTTGTAGTAAAAGTTGTTGAAGTAGTAGTTGTAGTTGTAGTTGTTGTAGTAGCAGTTGTTGTTGCAGTAGGAGCAGTATTAATAGTAGTTGTAGTAGTAGTTGTTGTAGTAGTAGTAGTTATAGTAGTAGTAGCAGTATTAATAGGAGTTGTAGTAGTAGTTATTGTAGTAGTAGTTGTAGTAGTAGTTGCTGTAGTAGTTGTAGTATAGTAGTAGTAGTAGCAGTAGTAGTAGTAATAGTAGTAGTTGTAGTGGTAACAGTAGCAAAGGTTGTTATAGCTGGGAGTTGTAGTAAGCTAAATACTTCTATGGCACACGCCTCAAATAGCCGCTGACAACCAAGTCCAGCTCCCGGCCTTCACGTGTGGCTCAATTTGAGCCGGGCGGAACTGTTTCCACTGACGGGAGAAGGGGCGAAGGCGAGCGACTGGCGCCTTAAAAACATCAGCTTCGGGCAGATAGGGCTAGTGATCCTTGATTAGTAGCTTATCTAAGAGAAGGAACTTGCGGGAATATCCATTTGTGGAATTGGCTTCGGGAGTAAACCCCGAGGATAAATCCTGAGTCGGAGTCCCTAAGGCAGTCTAATGTTGATTCAACATTATTCTGGCAACTCCTGTGACGTGACTGGTACCAAACTGTATCGGCTACTGCCGTTCCTTTGCTGCGTGGAGAGGGGGAACATGCTGCATGGGCAACAGCTTGGTCTCCATATAACTGTGCCCAAGCTCACGCACTGGAGAGGACAATTTTATTGGCAAGGGAAAGACCTTAATAAAACTAGAGAACACGGAGTAGGTTTTGTGGTAAAAAAAATCGCTAACTAAAATGGTTGATCACGGTGAGATTGTATCAGAACGCCTGTTAACGCTCCGCCTGCAAACTAGCGCAGGTCCCTCAGCATGGTGATACTGTTACAGAGAATTGGGAGCACCTGCGGAACACCATTCAATGTACTGCACTTGCCACCTTTGGTAAGAAAACAGCGAAGTCAAATGACTGGTTCAATGCTTCATCAGATGTGATGACACCTGTCATTGAAGCTAAGCGCAGTACTGCGAATGAATACACACGCTCACCGAGTACTAGAACCCTACAGATCCTGAGGGCTACGAGAAGCAAAGTTCAACAAACTGCTCGACGTTGTGCAAATGACTATTGTCTCCAGCTCAGTTAGAGCATCCAGACCGCAGCGCACACAGGCAACATTAGACAAATGTATGACGGTATAAAGAAAGCCCTTGGTCCCCAAAAAAGTAAGTCGGCGCCGCTAAAAACCATCAGCGGAGAGAAGCTAACTGATAAGGGTTGTAGTGGATTTGATGGTAATGTATGGTGGTTGTGTTACCTAGTGTGATGTATGAGGTCAGCTGTGAAGGCTCCTGAGATAAATGTAGATGTGAATTACAGAAGGCCCTTCGTACTACCACTTACGACCTCAAACATATCTCTTTTACTATTATGAAATGTAGCTACGTTAAAAGTCTAGGGTACTGAAATGTAATGTGTTGTATTAGAATACACACATACACAGATATTTAATAAGTCTAATAATAATAATAATAAAATTTATAACACACTGAACTAACTCAAGCTGTTTTAGTTTTAAATATTAAATCTTTTGTTAAATTTATTTGTTCTGAACTAATGTTTGTTGGTCAGAACATATGAAATATTATGGAGTTATAAATGGAATGCACAATTATATGACATAATAAAATGGATGTGTGCACATAAGTATTTTAAAAGACTGGTTAATATTTATTATATTAGATTGTCCCAGGAGAACTATTACTGAATGTACTGTTGGGGTGGTATCATCACGCCCAATCTGTGACTACCAAAACATTGTCCATTGACTTATGGTATGAATACATGGTTTATTTTCCCACAACGGTATGTCTTTATTAAATGGTGAATTAGTTGGTGAATTTCCAGCAGGCCAGAATCTCACGTATCTCGACTGCGTCGATCTTGTACAAGAGTCTGGTGGCCCCTCCTCTCCGTTGCTGGAGTACAATATTCGGCTGCTCTGACACAATGTTAGACTGTACTGGTCCACGCTTGTGTATTTCACAACAGCATTTGGCACCTCTTCAGTGCCAAACAGAAACTCACAATTCTGAAATAAAAGTTTTGTGGCATGGGTCAGAACTCTACCTACTGAGCCACTTCTGCACACAACACTACACAACAACACCACACAGACTGGGTCAGATCTCTCTGATCACACAGTACATCTTACCCAGTTGTTTTCATATAGTACTAGTTCCCCAAGACTGCATTGCATCTGAGATACGTTCAATAGTTTCCTTCTATTCAATAAGATAGGTGATATGTTCCCACTGATCTCAACAATAGATCCGCCTTCCATAGTCTTAGTTAGGCGTCCATATTTTTTTGTTTGTCTCTAGACCCTGAACTTGGGCTGGGGACCTAGAGCGAACACTTACTTGTCGTAATCATTTTATGATATGGCGGTATCAATCACTCGAAATATTAAAATATACAAAAGAAATGCTTTCATTCTTACCAGAATTCAGAATTGAGAACACAGTTAATAGCTAGCAAAACTCAGCTGAGCTGCTGGCTATCTGATGGCGTCCCACTAAATGTACCGGTATAGAAATACTTCTGGAAACAACACCACAGGCAATAAACCACTGTGTCTCTGGACAGTCTTGTAACGAATGGCAAAATGTGTGCCTCTACCCCGCTACTATTATTTCATTCATCCAATCACAGACTCCCCCCCCCCTACTTTCAAATCTACAACCAAAAGTCAAATTTCAGTCAGCTCTCAGTCAAGTATGTATTACGGTCTGTTGGTCCGTCTGTCTCTACTTGTTTTTTCATAAAAAACACGCTTGGTTCTTGGGCCAACTCCATGCAATACCCTACACACTTCTGCCTCCGAAGTTATTTTTAGCTACAATTCTCCACCTTACCCCTCTCTTTAATTACAGCTCGATTTTTGCATCTGCGTGCCTCAAGGATGCAAATTTGAAACTTTAGTGAAATTTTTAACAGTGCAGTCGCTCGTCTGATATGAACAACACAGTCTTTTGTCAATATCTTCCTTATTATCTATCCGTCTGTATAATTTAAAGTATATTAGTTCTCTGCTCAAGACGGGCTATCAAACTAGCTAGGTTTTATATTCCTAACATTATTATTAAGAAAAAGTTACTTTTTCAAGGTTAGTCTTTTTTTGAAATTTGTTTGCGAGCCTTCCCACGGCGTTTGCAGCTGAATTCAAATAACAACCAAGTATCGTAAAAGTCCAAGAAATGACTGTTTCTGACAAGAGCCAAAGTCGTTTTTTTGTCCATTTCCTTACATTGTGTCAACTAGTGACGTGAATTTTTTTTTCTTTTACTACCAATTGCGTCTTTTAGCCTTGCTATCTTCAAACACGTGTTCAGTCATATTTTTCCTTTTGTGTTCTCCGTTTCTCTCCCGTCTACAAAGGGTAAACGTTTCGTCTGCTCGTCTAACTCGTTAGTTTTAAATGGCGGGTAGGAAAAGGCGGGCATGGGCGAGCATGTCTCCTAGTATCTTACACATTATTTTTAACCCTACATTTTATCGTTAATTTTGGAGATATTTTAACGTTGTATCATGGTAAATTCATCACAAGGGTAAGTAGATGGACAGGTTGGTCGAGCACTACTCTGAGCTTTACGCCAGAGAGAATACCGTTACGCCTGCAGCCGTTGATGCTGTTAAATGTCTGCCAACTAGGGAGGAGCTGGATGCTGAACCAACATTAGAGGAACTCAGCTAGGCCATTGATAGCTTGGCCTCTGGCAAAGCACCAGGCAGTGATGGGATTCCTCTTGATTTAATCAAATGCTGTAAGAGCACGGTATTACATCCCCTGCATAGGATGCTGTGCCAGTGCTAGGAAGAGACAACTATTCCTCAAGACATGCGAGATGCCAAAATTGTAACCCTGTATAAAAATAAAGGAGACAGAAGTGATTGCAATAACTACAGAGGCATCACTCTTCTAAGTATTGTTGGTAAGGGTTTTGCCAGAGCCATCTTAATGCGACCACACAAGTTCGCTGAGCGCAGATATCCAGAGTCACAGTGTGGATTCCGAGCTGGTAGATCAACAGCAGACATGATCTTTTCTCTTCTCCAGCTTCAGGAAAAATCAAGAGAGCAGAAAAGGCCTTTATATATCGCCTTTATATACCTCACAAAAGCATTTGACCTGGTTAGTAGGGATGGACTCTTCAAAATCCTACTGAAAATAGGTTGCCCTTCTAAACTGCTGGAAATTATGAAGTCATTCCATGACGACATGAAGGGAACAGTCCAATATGCTAGAAGCACATCACAGCCCTTTGACATACGAAGTGGCGTTAAACACGGCTGTGGGATCATCTTTGCCTTACTCTTGAAACATGCATTCAGAGATGAAACTGAAGGAATATGCCTTCACACTAGGCCAGATGGCCGTCTGTTTAATCTTTCAAGGCTGAAGGCAAAAACAAAAATCAGAAGGTGTCGTAGATTTGGATAGGTATTTAAGATAGATTCTGGTCCCGTCTGAATAGAACTGAAAAAAAGGTGGTAACTCAGTGAGAGATAAGGTAAAGAAATAGATTTCACGAGTGAATAGTTAAAGGTAGAATCTGTTACTGGATTGAGAAGATACTCTAGTCCAGCCTATCTTTACGACTGTAATTTGTTATCAGACAACTCTCCTTTCCGTATATATTAACATATACACTATTAACCACTCACATACACACACACATATATGTGACGACAACCAGACGCACAAACGTGAAAACTATAGTAAATGGGGTATGGATATTTAGCTGAGCTGACCAACACAGGTAATTAAGTTTTGTTAAGTTTATTATCATAAAAAAAACTTCACAACATCCAATATCAATAGAAATAGAAAATCATAGGTTACAGAAATTAAAGAAATATAAACCCATAAGTGCAATCCCCTCTGTTGAGACAAGATCCCACAAGAATGAAGTTAATAACCCCAAAAGGTCAAAATATTTGCGCCGTGGTATAGGATTTGACTATACTGTAAAGAACAGAGTTCCTAATTAATCTATCCTGAAAATAACAGTATTAGCAAACAAAAAGAAGAACAAAAGTGAGTACAATGATTATACAATAGAAGAATTATTCACTCTCTTTCTCTTTGCTCTGACAAACCTGTGGCCACATTCAGTCACGCTTACCTAATAGTTGTTTTAACAACATCTGGAACTGTCGTGAATTATTCTAATCCCCATATATAAATTAAAACGTAAATGCAAAGCCTAACAAATAAATTTAATAAAAGGAAAGAAGAATGGTAAAGAACAGTGCCGTCACAATGACGGTACTCGAAATCCCCCTTGTTTTCTACTTCGTCTGCAAATTGTAACGCTTTCACGTTGATAGTAAAAGCCTACTGTATTATTACCCGCTTTCTTCAATGAAACGTGTACTGTATTTCTTGGAAAAACCTTGAGGTACGCAAGCTGATCAATGACCTAAATTTAATATTTCATTCATTCCATTTTATACACGGCGTAACTAAAAGACAGATGGACTTAAGGATAGAGAGAAGGGAGAGGCAGAAAGCAGGGACACGTGCAACACTAAACACGCGTCGCGCGATACACAATTGCTGCCATCACGCGTGTAAGGCCACATGCACTAACTTTATTTCAAATCGACAGTGATAAAAGTCACTACCCATACCAGAGTTAGGATTTAAAATCCTGAAAAATGCATATTGGCTCCATTAAATTTGTATATTTGGGTTCCTTAGGGTTTGCTGACAAAGAATATGTAAAACGTTACGCAAATAGTCTAGGAATTACCAAGTTATGGCCAAAATAAAATAGTGGGGGTGCCTGACAGCATGAAATCATTTCTGCTCATAACATTTTTTTATAACGTGTTTGAAAAAACATTACGTTACGGAAATAGCCTACCATGTTAACTCCTATTTGATTGGAGCGCAACAAATGAAAGACTAAACACGATTGGTCGGACTATAAATACTATCTTGTGTTGTCAGGGGAAACGTGAGAAAGGGGTACTTTTTTGAAAAGATGTGTAGACATGGTTTGATTGGGTAGAGCTGCGAATATACTCAATTCAGAGCGTCTGTTCATTGCCACATCTTGTAATAAACCTACTAAGAAGCAGTGCGTTGAGCACCAGTGTATATTTTTTATAAAATAAAGCCTGGGACATCGGCAGATCGGAGTTGTGCTATATTCATTGCCAGTCAACGAAACTGTTTATTATTATTTCCATGAATTGTGGTAAGCTTGAAATATTCAATATTTTTAAATGAAAATTGAATGTAAATTGATAAATTA
This sequence comes from Oreohelix idahoensis, assembly GCA_024509875.1. Taxonomy (NCBI): domain Eukaryota; kingdom Metazoa; phylum Mollusca; class Gastropoda; order Stylommatophora; family Oreohelicidae; genus Oreohelix; species Oreohelix idahoensis. Next base: position 127,766 of record JAMPIV010006712.1, read on the forward strand.
TGTCTGTATATATGTGTGGTTCAGTAGCGAACATGATGTAAAGCCTATAGTGCTCCAGCCTGAACAGAAGGTGTCGGAGGAAAGTAAAACTGCATGGAATGGCCAAACAGTACACTGACACCTAGATTATTAACTAGAAAGAAATAATGCTGGAATTGCAGAGGCGTAGTAACCATTAGGGAGGGAAATACTGGTATAAAGTATTTCAGATGAAGCTGACAGTTGGCCTAACGCTCTGAACTCAATGTTTGTGATGTATTGTGCTCAGTGTAGAAATGGAGTATAAATTAGTTCTGACGTAGAAGGTACAACCTTCTTGTTTCAGGGACCGTGGTCTTAAAGTTATTGAGCAGCACCTGGTCAGAGCATTGCTGAAGCCAGAGGTGGACAGCATACTCCTTGGTCCATATAGCAACCAGTGGGGTGGCTCCAGAACTCATTAAAGTAATCGAGCAGAGGAGTCTTTTACTGCAGTCATCACGCAAGATAAGAGAGTGTGGCCATGGAGCTCAACATTATGTACCCCCATCTTAAAATGACATTATAAACTAAAATTAAGAGGGGAATTTAATTGTTTTAATACCAGGAACTGAGAACATCTCCAATACTAGTTCCAATAGAAACAAACTATTGAAGTCATGATGACTAATACCAACAGAGCTTGAACAAAACAAAACCAGTATTACCTAATATTACCACTACACAACTGACACACATAGGATACCATTAATAATATATGTCACTACATGAATCATATTAATAAATTCTGTACATATAACTTGTAATTAAAATTGATTGTGATTCCTGGTTCCCTTTGTATTTGAATCAGGACACATATACATTCATGACAGCACTGAATACATATTGTTATTTGAAAAGTTATCAGTGACTCCTTTAAGATATCCTCTTAGAGTGTTATATGTATGTGAGTGTCACAGTGTTGTCAAGTGTGGTGGAATAAATTAAATTGTTTATCTGTCTGTTGTTGTTATGACTTACACTTCATCATACACATACCCTAGACATATAACGTAGTCATCACACTATTCCAGAATAATTCTGACTGAGGTATACATATGTGGCAGTAAGTAAGGTTATCTATAATACACTACTCTTATTAGATATAGATACCTTCACAGCTGATCTCACTCAGTACACTAAGTCCCCTATAAATATTTATAACATCCCACTTTACCACAGGAACATATCTCCACGATACACGTAACAAATCCAGTGTTTGGGTTTTGGCAAAATAAGCCCCAGTTCCTCCAGGGCCAATTAATCCTCCTACTGGGGAACGCTTACTTTGTTACTGTTAATTGGATCTGTTTATGTCACACCAATTAGTCCAGGTAGGAAAATAATTACGAGATCAAATGTTCACAGTGTACAGTAGCTTGTAATTTCCGATAATTACAGAGAATGTCAGGTGACTAAATCTTTCTGGATAAATCTTCGCCACATCACAGTGGTCAGTAGTCGGGTAGTGTTAAGTTTGATATTTTCGCCACAGCGGGTTGAATGAAAATGGAAATGAAAAGAAATCTGGGTATCTATCTGTCCAGTTATCGTTATTCTTATTTGTCAAATGTTCTCTCTCTCTCTCTCTCTCTCTCTCTCTCTCTCTGGGTAAAACTAGAGGGCCGAACAGGTCAACCTCGAAGACCCGATATACATAAGAATGTTTTTGGTACTATTTGACTTAGACCCCTTTTTCTCACATTAAGGCCGCTGGTAGGTTTGGTTTGTGATCCGTACTAGATTTAGGAAGAAAATACAAACGTTAAACCACAATATCAGTATTCTATTCTAACCCGCGTAATGTGTGATTTCTTATCCACACGGTTATTAAATTAGATTAGAAACCACAAGTGTTTAGCTTATCTTATCATTTTTAACACGTGAAATAAGCTCTAGTCATTTACAAAATTACACATAAAGCATTAGAAATAAATATATATATTCCGTCAGTAGTCAATCACCTAATGCATTCACTAGTCAATGAAAACATCTCTTACTGGGTAATAGCTAGTAATTAAATTTACGTTAAGCTGGGAAAAAACTAGCTATATGTTATTTAATACGCTATTCAATTAACACAGAAATCCCAGTGAAATATAATGACGAACTTTAACAATTAAATCACTCAAGATGCTAGTACATATATTTACCGCAACACAGAAAATGAAATTATCTCCACAGAATTCTAAATGATCCACTTTGTAAGATGGCTCTAGGATTTGCGCTAGATATTCCGAAAATTCTGAAGCTACTAGATAAATTAATTTTTAAGGATGGGGTATATATATGAAATTGGTATAAATTCGCTAGCGAGTTCGAGATATCGCGCCTTAGCCCGTATTTTGGGAAAATCCGCGGTTCATTCCCGAATGAAAGCTTTATTTCACACTTATGCCGACCGTGTAGACATTTGCTAGCGAGCAGACGACTTTGATCTCGTCTCTTACTGTAGCTAATTACGTTCCACGAACAAACGGGTGAGGTCGGTAACTGTGGTTATCGACCCTTTCTTCTACCATTAGACGACCCGTTCTTTCTCTACGCGCATTCTAGTCTGATCTGTCACTATTTCAACGATTGCCCAATCGCTCGCGTGATAATTCAGTTAACGGCTCTACTCGCTGGCTGTTACGAGTCCCGTCGTGGACTAGCTAATAGGTCTGTTTGTAAATACTCGCTAGTGCCTGTAAGACATAGAGAAAAGAAACTAGGCGTGGCTAAAATATGAGTTAGACAGATATCGAAGAGCATGAGTTCTGCGTTAACAAAACCGTGCATACTAATAAGGAAGCAAATGTGGGAAATCATGTAATCTATTTACATAATCTGTCACAGAAGGGTCACCACTATAAGAGACTTGTTGTTCGCTGATGACGCTGCAGCCGTCCCTCAAAGCCAACAGGGGCTTCATAGCTTGATGAATCGCTTCACTAAAGCATGCAAGGAATTTTGCCTCACAATAAGTCTAAAGAAAACGAATGTGCTGAGTCAGGATGTGGGTGCTGCACCGGTTATCACTATCGATAACTATGAATTGGCAGTGGTGCACCACTTCACATACCTGCGGTCTACCATCAATGACAAACTCTCACTGGACACAGAAATTGACAACCGCATTGGCAAAGCTGCAGCTACCTTTGCCCGCCTCACATCGCGTGTTTGGGGAAACTCCAAAGTCACAACGAAGACCAAAACAGAGGTATATAACGCCTGCGTCACCAGCACACTCCTATATGGCAGCGAGACCTGGACAATCTATGCTAAGCAAGAAAGAAGGCTCAATACCTTCCATTTACGGTGTCTACGCCACATCCTCGGCATCTCTTGGAAAAATAAGCTGACAAATGTCGAGGTGTTGTCACGTGCTGGTCTTCAAAGCATGTAAACACTGCTTAGACAGCGCAGACCGCTGGCTTGGCTGTGTCCGCCGCATGGAAGATGTTCGCATTCGGAAATATATCTTCTACAGACAACTGTGGTGAACTTCTAAATACAATATCTAAATTAGATTATAACATGTGATGAATTTACCGTGTTACAACGTTAAAATATCTCCAATTATAAAGATAATATGTAGGGATACAAATAATGCGTAAGATACTAGGAGACATGCTCGCCCATGCCCGCATTTCCTACCGCCATTGAAACTAACTAGTTAAACAGGCAGACGAAACGGTACCCTTGTAGACGGGAGGGAAACGGAGATAAAAATTATTATGACGGTCTGAACACGTGTTTGAATCTAGAAAGGCAAAAAGACGCAAATTGTATTAAAAGAAAAAAATCACGCCACTAGTTGACACAATGTAAGGAAATGGACAGATAACGACTTTAGCTCTTGTCAGAGACAGACGTTTCTTTGACGATTTACGGTACTTTGACGTTATAGTTTGAATATAGCGGCAACCGCGTGAACGAACGTTCAAAAACTGATTTCAAAAACTAACCTTGAGGAAAGTAAGGTTTTCGTTAATAATAATGTTATGAAAATAAAACCTAGCTAGTTTGATAGCCCATCTTAAGCAGAGAAATAATATACTTTTAATTATACAGACGGACAGATAACAAGGAAGATATTGACGAAAGACCGTATTGTTCCTATCAGACTAGCGAACAGTATTGTTGTGCATACTTTCACTAAAGTCTCAATTTTGCGTCCTTGAGACAAGAAAATGCAAATTTCAAACTGTAATACACTAGCGGGGCAAAGTCGGGAGATAGTGGCTAAAAATAACTTAGGAAGCAGGTTCGTGCAGTTTTTACATGTGTTAGTCCAAAAAACAAGTGAAATTGTGGGATAAAGATAGAATGTGACCGACGTACATTTTAAAAATTGAGATGTACTTTTGACTTTTTTGGGAAAAGATAAAATGTGACCGACGTACATTTGAGAAATTAAGATGTAATTTTGACTTTATTTTCAAATTTTGAATTGAAAAGCTTAGTCTTCTGATCTGATTGGCCAACGCATTTTATATTAGCGGGATAGAGACACACATTTTTGCCATTTTATATAAGTCTGTCCAGTGACACAGTCATTAACTGCTAGTGGTGTTTTCCAAGGAAGAATACATAAAATTTAGTGGGACGCCATACTCTAGCCAGCAGCTCAGCTGAGTTTTGCTAGTATTAACTGTGTTCTCAATTCTGAATTCTGGTAAGAATGAAAGCATTTATCTTGTTTATTTTAATATTTTGAGTGATTGATACTGCCATATCATGAAAAATGATTACGACAAGTAAGTGCTCGCTCTAGGTCCCCAGCCGCAGTTCAGGGTCTAGAGACAAACAAATAATATATGGACACCTAACGAAGACTATGGAAGGCGGATCAATTATTGAGATCAGTGGGAACATATCACCTATCTTATTGAATAAAAGAGGAAACTATTGAACATATCTCAGATGCAATGCAGTCTTGGGGAACTGGTACTATGTGAAAACAACTGGGTAAGATGTGCTATGTTGGTCAGAGAGATCTGACCCAGTCTGTGTAATGTTGTTGTGTTGTGTTGTATATAAGAGTGGCTCAGTAGGTAGAGTACTGACACATGGCACAAAACTTTTGTTTCAGAATTGTGAGTTTCTGTTTTGGCACTAAAGAGGTGCCAAATGCTTATGTAAGAGTACACAAGCAGATGTGTGTGCCACCTAACAGTTGTGTCTGTGCAGCCTACCATTGTACTCCAGCTACGGAGAGGAGTGGGCCACAAGAATCCAGTATCAGATCGTCACAGGCGAGATAAGTGAAATTCTGGCCTGCTGGAGATTCACAACTATTCTACCATCAAATAAAGACATAACTATTGAGAAATAAACATTTACCTCATTCCATAAGTCAATGGACAATGATTTTGGTAGTCACAGATTGGGCGTGATGACGCCACCCCAACGAAACATCCAGTACTAGTTCTCCCAAAGACAGTATAGATAACATTAATAATAACCATTCTTATAATATACCTATGTACACAAATTACATTGTATTATGCCACATATTTATGCATTTCATTGATAAACCCATATCATTTTATATGTTCGGACCAAACTAAAACATTGGTTCAGAACTAATAAATTTAAAAAAATTGTTAAAATTTAAACTAAAACCACCAGAGTTAGTTCAGTGTGTTATAGAGTTTATTAATATTATTAGACTTATTAATTACATGTGTGTGTCTGTATATTATATTACTACACATTACATTTCAGTACCCTAGACTTTTTAACGTAGCTACATTCATGATAGTAGAAGAGATCTGTTTGAGATCGTAAGTGGTAGTAAGAAGGGCCTTCTGTAATTCACATAAACATTTATCTCAGGAGCCTTCACAGCTGACCTCATACAGTACACTAGGTATCATAACAACCATACAATACCATCAAAACCACTACATAACAGTGGTGCATAAAGTCAAAGATAAGATAGTACTAAAAATTTTCGGCGAGAATCGTAGGTTGTCGCCTACGCCTTCAGCTTATTATTTGCTAACGCATAAGCCGAACAAAACGGTACCCTATTTTTCAAATTCGTCCTTGACATAAACGCCCCACTTTTCCTAGTTCTAAGAAATATTTGCCTAACTGCATTTTGGGGAAAGGAGAGGCAAGGCTAGATAACACACGCAAATCACGTCTCAAATTGGTTCTAACTCTACAACCGACTTGCACGCTTTGCCCTAGGCGGGTTTCCCCAATACGATGAAAAAGTTAGAAATGTGGACACTACGGTCATGGAAACACGTTTAGCTCTTATTGCGAATGACATAAGCTCTCGTATTTAGCTTGAAACTAACATAGAAAAAAAAAGATAGAATTTTGAACCAAGCCATTTAGCCCCATAAAAATCGTATATTCGTGTACCTGAAGACCTGCTGACCAAGAATATGTTGTTAGTTATCTAAATAGTCCATTAAATAATCAAATATTGATAAAACAATACATAGAGATCAGAGATACTGTCAGGTCAAGTCATATCTGCTTAGATTGGATCGCATATTTTTGGGGAAAAAATTAGGTGAAAGCTAGGCTAAGATGGTACGATGAAGGGGATTGGGTGGAATTTGAAGTGAGACGAAATATTATTGGCCGACCTCGTACTAAACATATATCACCCGAGTAACGTAGTAGAAAATTGAATTGTAATTTTGAATGACTTTGTTTACAAGAGAAATAAGGGTAATCATTGGCCACAGTAGTTGATATTGGGGAAAAAGCATTAGTGGGGGACGCTATTTCTAACAAAATTTTGACACGTAGCGATGAGATCAGGCTTGTGCAGTGAAAACCATATTTCTCAAAAGCCTGGACAGAACGGCAGATCGAAAGTGTGCCAGTCATCGTTCACTGTGTATTTCATTGAATAAATGTGGTAAGATTGACTTTATTAACATGTATCTAAAATAAAAATTGAATGTGAAATAATAATATATGTATGTAAGTGAGTGGGTCTATAGCAACCATTAGGAAAAGCCTAGAGATTGATCCACCATGTGATAGACTGTCAGAGAGGTGTAAAACTACAAGAAAATATGTATGATTGTCATCAAGGAGCATAACACCTATCCTATTATATGGAAAGATGACAGCTGGAATTGCAGTGGCGTTGTAACTATTAGGGGAGAGGAATACTGGTGTACATTGTCACATCAAAAGATAATGGTGACATAGGTTGGTATAAAGCTGTGACCCTTTTCGTTTGTTTGTAATGTACCTGTACTTAAATGTGGAATAGTATAGTATACTAGGTATAAAGAAGGATGCATAACCTTCACATTTCAGGGTCCTGGGTACTGACGTTAATGTAGTACCAAACGCTTGAGAACTGCTCAATTCAGGACTCTATCTGTATACTTCGAGCTCATGCTAGTGGCCATTGCCTATCAAAAAGGTGGAAAAGATTGTCAAGCGAGCAGAGGAAACGTTCTACCTGTATTCTCCTGCCAAGATAAGTTCTTGTTCGGCACCTGGCAGCTGAACTAAAAGAACTTAACAGACTAGAAAGTGACATTAAAGAAAACTGTGCCTAGTATTAATATTTCCACAAGTGACAAACGAAAACAGACTTAACTTAAAGGGAGTGATCATAACCAACAACCTATGGTTTAATACCAGTATTACCTCAAAGTAGAAGAATATAACCACACACTTATATTATAATAATATTGCATGTATGGACAGAAGATCCACTGTGTTATTGGAATGTTGTAAATGATTCTTTTGATTTCACTTTTGATTGTCAGTCCTGGTTCAAAATAAATTAGAATCATGATAATAAATTGTACAAAATTTATTTACACAAATTTCAACCACTGTCTTAAATAAGATAGCCTTTTAAAGTGTCGTTGGTATGTTATTGTTGTAGTACTGTTGGTGGTTGTGGATAATAAACTATTTGTTTGTATATTTGTTGGTTATTGCACATTACACTCCACATTCATAACCCTAGACACTACACGAAGTCATTTTATATAATAATATAGATTAATTTTGAATGAGATCAAATGGGTGGTAGCGGAAAGGTACTCTGGAAAGTTTAAAAGACTATTTATTAAATTCAGGGACCTTCATAGCTGATCTCATTTAATCCAATAATAATACATAACAACAATTCATAACATCAAAACCCACCACAACAACTAGCAGATGGCAAAAGAACAGTTGGTCGACCGCAGCTGAGGTTCAAAGGTGTGTGGAAGAGAGATATGAGGGCACTGGACATAAATCCAGCAGCTTTGGAGGATTGTCATAAATTTATTTTGAGAGAAAGAGTCTTAGAAATAGTAGTTCGGTTTAGAGTGTAGAATGATGGTGAAAAAAAAACTCAGTGATAGAAATGTAGAGATTAAATATGATGCTCCACAGAGTGCTGGAGGAGAGTAAAGACAGACTTATTTACGACAAATCGTTTCTCTCAATCTTCTCTTCCACTCTCCTGGTCAAACAATTGTTTGCCAGTTTTCCAGACACACCTATGCGCTCACACTGATTTGGTGCTTCAAACACACAGACGACGTGGATACAAACTATCTTAAACAAATAGGGGAAATTTTATGGGCTTTGGGTAGTCCAACACCGTAACGATTAAGTTTATGATGTTTATTAACCAAAAAAGAATCAAATCACAAACAAATATCAAGGGTTACATAAAATTATCATAAGTACAGAAAATGCAAATAACCAGGTGGGGAGGGGGTGAAGAAGATTGGTATCGACTAAGCCCTTCCCGCTTATTAGACAAAGATGAACCCAGTCCAAAGATAAATAGTTATCAGGAACGTAGGTAAGTTAACCTAACAGTAAAGTTAATTACTCTGAAAGAGGTGTTTCAAAATTAGATATAGGTGGTAGAAAGAATCCTGTTCTTCCCAATTGTTCTTCCCTTTACTAAGCAAATGAAAAGGGGGTTTTTTTTTAAACAAATTATCAACTATCCCGCTTAAAGGAACAATGTAGGGTATACAGAAAATTATATTACCAGGTAAGCAAGTTAACAAAATGGTTACAAAAAAAGATTAAATTTCCTGTCATTCATGCACACGCGTGAGGATCCACACTCATATATTCACACACTTACCGATTACAGCATCAGACAATCCAATAGAATTATATAAACAGCAATTATACTTTAGACATGTGAACTGTCTAGTACTTCGATGTCCCGCCCCAGATGTAGCGAGGTTGGCTGATAGCGCTATTCCCACTATATCGCTGGACTTGAAGCCTAAGAGTTATTGTGTTTTATTATATAAAAAGGAGTCTATGGGATGGCACTGACACAGTTCGACACAAGGGTGAAAATGAAGTGGTCTCTTTAATCTTCAGCTAAGGTAAAATTCCTTCAATGCGTGATGATAGTAATTGACCGGAAAGTTTATTAATCCAGTGAGGAAAAAACTTTAAGCCGTCACCGTTCAGGAAAATATGTACTCTCTCACAGTAAGGCAGTAAATCAGGTATCGCTACTGGCACTGTTCAACTTCCAGGTTATCTTACAGATTTGTAATCTTAATATGATGATTGTTCTTGAAATATTCTTGGGTAGGCTTTCTTTCATATAATTATGATAGCTAGGTCGCATTGAACCGCCACAAGATTAAATTTAAAAAATGTTTCATCAATATGTCTGGAAAGTTTTTAAGATGATTTCTTTATTGCTTTCTTAATGCTGGGATCGCACAGGTAACGATCACTCTGTATGAAAGAAAAAAAGACATGTAATATACCGAAAAACAAATAACCTTCTAAAGCGCGATAAATTTCCCGTTAAGACTATTTATAAATATAGGACTTAACTAAATTTATTAATTATAAATTCCTTCGCGACTTTTAAAGTTAATTTAAGCATTTAACATCTATTATCTTTTGGAAATAATATAGCAGGTATATCATTACATTTACAACTGGAACTATTGAGATGGTTTAATTTAATAGATTTAAATTAACACAAAATCCAGTGAAATAGAATGAATGAACTAGACCACTGATCACTTTACACAATATATATTACCGCTTTGCACAGAATAGAATTCACTGCAAATATGTATAAATATCCATGGGATAATCTAGCAAGATTTCAAATATAGCTAGTACTTCTGTTAAGTTCTGGCCAGCGAGTGATAAAGTGTATTTCTACGTGGTCTGTATATATCTAGAATGAAATGAAAGATGAGTGGGACATGAGAAACTTGACAGCTTTTTAGATCTCAGAAGACTTTTGGGGATCTGACCGCCAAACTAAAGAGATATGCCGCCCCTGGATTCCTGTATCGCCGTTCGCTGTGTCCGTTTCGGCTTTCCCCGTTCGCTTTCACTGCGATCGGTTCTGCGTTTGACACGGAGATGCGAAAATACCGGCAGAGAACTTGCGTCGCTCGTCAGGGACCACTACTGTCTTTGATAGCATGCCGCCCGTCCTTCCTGAGATCTCGCCCAGTGTCTTTCTTCTGACCGCTCTGGTCCGTCTTGCGAGCGGTTTAGTGTTCGCGCGGAGATGAGAAATACATGTGAGAAACTAGCTTCTCTGCTCGGGGATCGTCTCAGTGTCTTTAGATCTCATGCCGCCTACTAAATGAGTCCCGGTGGAATCGGTTCGCTCTGGCGAAACCAAAAAGTTACAACAAATGTTCAGGGGTTCTAATGTTATGAAAAGCTAAACGTCCCTTTAATCATCCATCAAATCAGAGAAAATTCACTTGTCGAACTAGACGTACGTCACAAGGATGAAGCTGCCGATCGCACCACGAGGCGATGCTATTTACGGCGCCACCTCAGATTGAGCGAAAAGAAGCTCACACAACAAGCAGAAGAGAGAAGAATACGTCGAAAGGAGCACCAGGAAAATAAGCAACTGAAGGCTGTCACCTCAGGGGCGCATTCCCATAGTCAGTTATGACTGAAGGGGCTATTATTATTAACAGAAGCAGTAGTTGTAGTAGTGGTAGTTGTTGTAGCAGTTGTAGGTAATAGTTATAGTTATAGTAGTAGTAGCAGTAGAAGTATAAGTGGTATTAGTAGTGGTAGTAGTTGTAGTAGTAGTTTTATTAGTAGTAGTAGTAATTATAGTAGTAGTAGTAGTAATAGTTGTAGTAGCAGTATAGTTGCAGTAGTAGTAGTTGTAGTAGTAGTATAGTAGCAGGAGTTATTGTAGCACTCTTAGTAGTAGTAGTTGTTGTTGTAGTGGTAGCAGTTGTAGTAGTAGTAGCAGTGGTAGTAGTAGCAGCAGTAGTAGCAGCAGTAGTAGCAGTAGTAGTAGTTGTTGTAGTAGTAGTGGTAGTTGTAACAATAGTGGTAGGAGTTGTTGTAGTAGTAAATCAGAGGCACATCTCCAATCCAACCTGCAAGTCTGGAAGAGAGAGGTTGGTAAGAAAACGAAGATGGCTGTATACCGCTCCACCTATGTCCCAGTCTTGACATATGGATGCGAGTCATGGGCAATGACTACAACCCACAAAAGCCAGATCCACACCTAAGAAATGAGGTATCTTAGGAAGGTGGTTGAAGTAACAAGAAGAGACATGGTCCGCAACCAGATGATTCGTCAAGGCCTTAAATCCCACCCCCTGCAGACTGTGGTGAAGTGGGATGTTATAAATATTTATAGGGGACTTAGTGTACTGACTGAGATCAGCTGTGAAGGTATCTATATCTATTAAGAGTAGTGTATTATAGATAACCTTACTTGCTACCACATATCTATATATCTCAGTCAGAATTATTCTGGAATAGTGTGATGACTACGTTAGGTGTCTAGGGTATGTGTATGATGAAGTGTAAGTCACAACAACAGACAGATAAACAATTTAATTTAATCCACTACTCTTGACAACACTGTGACACTCACATACATATAACACTCTATGAGAATATCTTAAGGAGTCACTGATAACTTTTCAAATAACAATATGTATTCATGGTTATCATAAAGGTATATGTGTCCTGATTCAAATACAAAGGAACCAGGAATCACAATCAATTTTAATTACAAGTATATGTACAGACTTTATCAATATGAATATTGTAGTGACATATATTATTAAACTATCCTATGTGTGTCAGTTGTGTAGTGGTAATATGAGGTAATACTGGTTTTGTTTTGTTCAAGCTCTGTTGGTATTTGTCATCATGACTTCAATAGTTTGTCTTTTGGGACTATTATTGGAGATGTTCTCAGTTCCTGATATTAAGACAATTAAATTCCCCTCTGAATGTTATTTTTACAAAGTCATTTCAAGATGAGGGGACATAATGTTGAGCTCAGCTGGCCAAATCAGCTTATCTTGCGTGATGGCGGCAGGGAAGGACTCCTCTGCTCGAATTCTCCTCTGGGCTCTGGAGACACCTCACTGATAGCTAAATGGACCAAGGAGTATGCTGTCCGACTCTGGATTCAGCAAAGCTCTGACCAGGTGCTGCTCAATACCATCAAGACCCCGGTCCCTGAAACCAAGAAGGATGTCCCTTCTACTTCATAACTAATTGATACTCTAGTTCTACACTGAGCACAATACAACACAAAACATTGAGTTCAGAGCGTTAGGCCAACTGTCAGCTTCATCTGAAATACTTTATACCAGTATTTACCTCCTTAATGGTTACCACGCCTCTGCACTTCCAGCATTATTTCTGTCTAATCAATCATCCAGGTGTCAGTGTACTATTTGGCCATTCCATGCCGTTTTACTTCCCTCCGACACCCTCTGTTCAGGCTGGAGCATTATAGGCTTTATCTCCTGTTTGCCACTGAACTACACATATATATACAGGCATAAATTAACAATTTACATTCAATTTTCATTAAAAGATACTGAATGGTTCAAGCTTACCACAATTTCATGGAAATAAACACAGATACGTTGATTAGCAATGAATTCTGGCACAATTACTGGCACAAATTCCCATCTGCTTATGTTCCAGGCTTTTATTTAACACAAATATGAGCTGGCTTCAACGCACTGTTGCTTTATCAAGATTATTTGCACTAGTGGTCTCGAACTAACGCTCCTAAGTGAGTATATCAGCGAGTCTAGCCAATGAGGCCACGTTTCGACAAGTGTTTGAAAAAATGTTACCTTTTCACGTCTCCCCTAACAACGAAAGATAGTATTTATAGCCCGACCAATCGTGGTTAGTCTTTCATTTGTTGCGCTCCAATCAATTTGGAGTTTACATGGTAGGCTAATTCTGTAACGTAAGATTTTTTTTCAAACACGTTATAAAAAAAAATTTTATGAGCAGAAATGATTCCATGCTGTCAGGCATCCCCACTATTTTATTTTGGGTATAATTTATTAATTCCTGGACTATTTGCGTAACGTTTTACATATTCTTTGTCAGCAAGCCCTAAGGAACCCAAATATCCAAATTTAAAAGAGCTACGTGGCTGCGTTCAAAATATGTATTTTCTACCTCCTGTTTCGAAGATGTGCTGTCTGGGTACTGTAATGTTTTCAAACGTAAACCCATCTATTGTTATCTTTCCTAATAAGCGTTTTTTATGATTTTAAAACCTAACTCTGGGATGGGTAATGTATTTTATCACTGTCCGTCTGAAAAAAAAGTTAGTGCATGTAGTCTTACACGCGTGATGGCAGCATTTGTGTATCGCGCGAAGCGTGTTTAGTGTTCGGCTTTCTGCCTCTCCCTTCTCGCTATCCTTTTGTCCATCTGTCTTTTGATCTTGGTAACATAGTGTAGAAAAAGACATGAATGGAATTTAAAATTTAGGTCAACTTGCATATTTCAAGGTTTTTCTTAGAAAGGCAGCACATTTTATTGTGTGTTTGGGAAACGCGTGTATGTTGCAGAAGGCCTTTAATATCAACGTGAAACGTTACAATTTGCATACGCAGTAGAAAACAAGGGGATTTCGAGTACAGTCATTGTGACAGCACTGTTCTTTACCATTCTTCTTCCTTTATTTATTATATGTATTTATTAGGCTTTATATTTACTTGATAATTTATATATGTGGATTAGAATATTCCACGACACCTCCCCTCTTAAAACAGACATTATATGTCAGTCCTTTATTCTATATTCACATAGAGAAATTTATTATTATTTCTGGGGTTTACGGTGATTCTCATCACACGGATGGCGGCTTAAAAAATCCGTTCCCAAATTGGTTTTTCCAGATATATACTCAATGCTAAAATTATATGGAACCAGAAGTAAAGACCATCGGAGTAACCTAGAGTTCTCATGCTTAGCCTGTGCTAGAAACGATAAAGGTTTGTGGTCTGTTTGCAACTTAAATGCCTTCCCATATAGATAAATACTGAATTTCTTTATCGCCCATATTACTGCAAGACATTCCTTTTCGCTAGTTGAGTAATTGATTTCGGCTTTATTCAATTTTCTGCTAGCATATGCCACTGGGCTTAATTCCCCATCCAATGCATCTGATTTCTGTAGTAAAGTTGCACCTAACCCAATATTACTTGCATCCGTCCTTACTATGAATTCTTGACTTAAGTCAGGTAATTTTAAAATGGGTTTACTTGTGAGCTTTTCCTTCAATTCTTGGTAAGTCATTTCACATTGTGGTGTCCATGTAATGCGATCTGGATGTCCTTTACGTGTCAATTCAGTTAACGGTGCACATATGGAATTAAAGTCCTTGATATACTTCTGGTAGAAACCACATAATGAGACAAAGGATCTCACGTCCTTCTTGGTTTGTGGTCTCGGGGCTTTCTGTAGTTTCTCTAAATTCTTTGGGTCAGGGGTCATGTTTCCCTGATAAACTGTGTGTCCCAAAAAATTCCAATTCTTTACATCCAACGCAACATTTGGTTGGTCGGGCTGTTAAATTTGCCTCCCTAAGTCGATCAAACAGCATGTTCAGAGAGTCAATGTGTTCCTCAAATGTTTCTGTTGCTATAAGGATATCATCCATAAAATTTGTTATACAGGGATTATTCAGAGGATCCAATAATTTTCTCATCATTCTAGAGAAGACACTAGGCGCATTCTTCAATCCAAATGGCAATCTATTAAACTCATAGTGTCCTTCTGAGGTACTAAAAGCTAGGTATGGTCTAACCTCAGGCTTTACTGGAATCTGATAGTATCCTTTACTCAGATCCACTTTTGAGAAATATTTAGCTTTATTTAGCCTGGCAAACAGCTGATTTGTATCCGGCAATGGATCCACCTGTCCTTCTGTAATAGCATTCAGTCTCCTGTAATCTATACAGAGTCTATGTTCTCCAGAGGGCTTCCTTAAGAGTACAACACCGGAACTATACGAAGACTCACTGTGCGAAATAATTCCTTCCTTCACCAGATAGTCTATCTCTTCCTTCAAAGCTTTCTCCTTAGCAAACGGAATCGAATATGGTTTCATACAGACAGGTGTGGAGTCTATTAGTTTCATATCATATTCCAATAGGTTTGTATGCCCTGGTAGGTCTGTTAACACCTCTGCATGATTATTTAGAACCTGTTGCACTCTCTCTTTCTGAGTTTTCGTTAAATGTGTACTGATTTTCACCTGTGCTGCTGTCTCACAGGGGTGTAATGGATATTCAAATGATGAAAGTGGTTCCTTTTTCATCTCCATGGCGATGGACAAGGTCAACAAGTGTGTCTCTTCCTGATGTTCTCTTTCCAAATATTTCTTCAGGAGATTCACATGATAGATTTTTTCTTTCCCCTTCTTATCTATCTTATAATTTGTTCTAGACACCTTCTCTAGAACTGTATATGGACCCTGCCATCCAATTTGTAACTTATTCTGACTCCCGGGCAAAAGAAGCAGTACCTTCTCTCCCACAGCCAAATCTCTGTCTTTCGCCTTCCTGTTATAATAGGCAGCATGTTTCTTCCTGGCTTGTTTCAAATTTTCATTGGCAAGTTTCCAGCCAGTTTTTAACCGAGTGGTCAGCTCATTCACATATTGGTATGAAGATGTAATGTTTTCCTCTGCCTTTTCATCAGTCCATGTTCTTAACATAGCTACATATGGACCTTTAATTGTGTGGACCTATTTGTCCATGCACCGGTATGGTCTCTTCCACTCGAAGCTTTATAGTGATGATTTTTCCTCCCAGAATTATCATTCACAAAACGACCGCTACCAATTTTTCTTTTGGGGCTTTCTCCCCACTTTAAATTCTTGATGAGAGATTTCCTCTCTACATCCTCTTCCTCCAGTTTGTTTAAGTCCGATTGAGGGATTTTCGGCTTATCCTGGGGTAAGACATCTTTTTGCACTCTCCGCATAGTGGCCATTGTAAAACAGTTAAGTGAAGCTTGTCCGTGAAAAGGGGCTTCCCATTCCATTTGGTCCACTTTATCAAATCTATTTTTCTTTTTATTATCAGGCCTAATTTTGCCCCGGGGCGTGTCCAGGTCCTGATCCATGTTCCCACTTGTGGGTGTTCCCTCATGTGCTATGCTACACCTTTCTACAAAATTCTCAATGTCCCATCTTGCTTTGGGCCAATAATAATTGAGAGCCACCTTTTGAATGATGGTACCTATCTTCTCATGGTCCCCATCTGGTTTCACATGTAGGCTCCTTATTAAGTCTGCCCTATATCTTTTTGGAAGAACCAGCTGTCCGTGACCTTTGGATCTAGCTCCAGTCTTCCTATACATCAACTTGTTTTTCATGTAAAAATCTCCCTTGCCTGGAGTTGTATGACAAGTTGACAATTTTCTGAAACAAGGCTTGAGTGTTTTGTCCTCAGCCTGTGCCTTCCTCATCTCTTCTGGAGTGGTATCTAACATAATATCCTCCTCCTGTCTTGAGGTCGACCTGACCTGAAGGGTTGCCATATACACAGGTTTCCTTCTGCAACGGTCAGTGTCATGATTGTCCATCTGACAATTCTTACACCACCTTTTTCCTTGGTTGAAAGATTTTCTTTCATCATATTTCCTTTCATCGAATTGTGGGAATTTATTTTTATTTTCATACCGTGGCCTCTCAAATTGGTGCTTACCTTTGTGTTGATCCCTAGGATCAAATTTATTAAAGTTCTGTGGTGCCCTAAAGTTATCCACTTGTTTCTTTTTATTACCTGTTACCTCTGCTTGAGCTGCTTGATACCTTTCAGCAACATTTAGCAACTCACCCAGCCTCTCTGCACCTTGTTCCATGAGAAACTTTCTCAGGTCTGGAGCCATGGACTCTCTTAATTGCTCTATAAGGACCATTTCCTTAAGATCTTGGGTTTTCCCCAGAGAAGTCCATTTCTCCAAGTATGTCTCTATTCGTGCAGAGAACTGGTGATAGGTTTCACCTGACAGTAGTTTAGCATTCCTAAATTTTTTCCTATAAAATTCAGCATTCTTTTCATATCTTAACAAAAGAGCCTGCTTTAGCATATCATAATTTTCCTGATCACCTCTGCTCATTTTTGCAAAAACTTCATAAGCTGCCCCACGAAGTCCCTGAGATAACTTTAAGCTCCACCTTTCTCTCTCTAACCCATATGTGGTAGCTAATAGTTCATATCTATTTATATAGCTCTCAATATCATCGTCTTTCTCAACAAAATGATCTAAATGAAAGTTCATAGCTGAGGTTGAGGCTCCCTGAGTAACCGTAGCATCAGAGGCAAAGGGACTGGCACCATTTTCAGGAGCATGGCCTTGAAACTCAAACTCCCTTAGTCGTAACTCATGTTCCCTTTGTAATCTTTTATCTTCTGCTTCCCTTTCTGCAGCTAATTTCCTCTCTTCCCTTTCTGCAGCTAATTTCTTCTCTTCCCTTTCTGCAGCTAATTTCTTCTCTTCCCTTTCTGCAGCCTGTCTTCTTTCCTCGGCTTCCAATGCTTTAGCCTCTTTGTCAGCCTCAATCTGCAACCTCTTAGTCTCAGCCTCAGCTTGCAACCTCTTTCTTAGTCTCAGCCTCTAACTTTCTTTCGGCCTCTTTTTCTAATCTTCTTTCTTCGCGTTCAATAAATTTGTCACATTCCGTAGTGACATAGGCAACCATAACTTGCCCATCTAATCCTAACTCTTTTGCAGTCTGTACAGCAGCAGATCGAAACTTGGCCAGGTCCGCCATTGTCTATCAGGTAAATTTCTACAATGTCTAACCAACAATTTAATCTCTAAATATATCTAATGGACAACACAGGCACCGTGAGCTCAACCTTATTTAATTCCACCCAAGGATACCTTTTAATTCTTATATTCCCTGAAGTGAATTACCCCCAATATTTTTAATAGGGAAAGATTCAAAATCCCAAGAGCGAGACCCCAATATATGTGGTGAAGTGGGATGTTATAAATATTTATAGGGGACTTAGTGTACTGACTGAGATCAGCTGTGAAGGTATCTATATCTATTAAGAGTAGTGTATTATAGATAACCTTACTTGCTACCACATATCTATATATCTCAGTCAGAATTATTCTGGAATAGTGTGATGACTACGTTAGGTGTCTAGGGTATGTGTATGATGAAGTGTAAGTCACAACAACAGACAGATAAACAATTTAATTTAATCCACTACTCTTGACAACACTGTGACACTCACATACATATAACACTCTATGAGAATATCTTAAGGAGTCACTGATAACTTTTCAAATAACAATATGTATTCATGGTTATCATAAAGGTATATGTGTCCTGATTCAAATACAAAGGAACCAGGAATCACAATCAATTTTAATTACAAGTATATGTACAGACTTTATCAATATGAATATTGTAGTGACATATATTATTAAAACTATCCTATGTGTGTCAGTTGTGTAGTGGTAATATGAGGTAATACTGGTTTTGTTTTGTTCAAGCTCTGTTGGTATTTGTCATCATGACTTCAATAGTTTGTCTTTTGGGACTATTATTGGAGATGTTCTCAGTTCCTGATATTAAGACAATTAAATTCCCCTCTGAATGTTATTTTTACAAAGTCATTTCAAGATGAGGGGACATAATGTTGAGCTCAGCTGGCCAAATCAGCTTATCTTGCGTGATGGCGGCAGGAAGGACTCCTCTGCTCGAATTCTCCTCTGGGCTCTGGAGACACCTCACTGATAGCTAAATGGACCAAGGAGTATGCTGTCCGACTCTGGATTCAGCAAAGCTCTGACCAGGTGCTGCTCAATACCATCAAGACCACGGTCCCTGAAAACAAGAAGGATGTACCTTCTACTTCATAACTAATTGATACTCTAGTTCTACACTGAGCACAATACAACACAAACATTGAGTTCAGAGCGTTAGGCCAACTGTCAGCTTCATCTGAAATACTTTATACCAGTATTTACCTCCTTAATGGTTACCACGCCTCTGCACTTCCAGCATTATTTCTGTCTAATCAATCATCCAGGTGTCAGTGTACTATTTGGCCATTCCATGCCGTTTTACTTCCCTCCGACACCCTCTGTTCAGGCTGGAGCATTATAGGCTTTATCTCCTGTTTGCCACTGAACTACACATATATATACAGGCATAAATTAACAATTTACATTCAATTTTCATTAAAAGATACTGAATGGTTCAAGCTTACCACAATTTCATGGAAATAAACACAGATACGTTGATTAGCAATGAATTCTGGCACAATTACTGGCACAAATTCCCATCTGCTTATGTTCCAGGCTTTTATTTAACACAAATATGAGCTGGCTTCAACGCACTGTTGCTTTATCAAGATTATTTGCACTAGTGGTCTCGAACTAACGCTCCTAAGTGAGTATATCAGCGAGTCTAGCCAATGAGGCCACGTTTCGACAAGTGTTTGAAAAAATGTTACCTTTTCACGTCTCCCTAACAACGAAAGATAGTATTTATAGCCCGACCAATCGTGGTTAGTCTTTCATTTGTTGCGCTCCAATCAATTTGGAGTTTACATGGTAGGCTAATTCTGTAACGTAAGATTTTTTTCAAACACGTTATAAAAAAATTTTATGAGCAGAAATGATTCCATGCTGTCAGGCATCCCCACTATTTTATTTTGGGTATAATTTATTAATTCCTGGACTATTTGCGTAACGTTTTACATATTCTTTGTCAGCAAGCCCTAAGGAACCCAAATATCCAAATTTAAAAGAGCTACGTGGCTGCGTTCAAAATATGTATTTTCTACCTCCTGTTTCGAAGATGTGCTGTCTGGGTACTGTAATGTTTTCAAACGTA
The DNA here is from genome assembly GCA_024509875.1 of Oreohelix idahoensis. Taxonomy (NCBI): domain Eukaryota; kingdom Metazoa; phylum Mollusca; class Gastropoda; order Stylommatophora; family Oreohelicidae; genus Oreohelix; species Oreohelix idahoensis. The sequence goes on from JAMPIV010006712.1 coordinate 147,891, forward strand.
AACCCATCTATTGTTATCTTTCCTAATAAGCGTTTTTTATGATTTTAAAACCTAACTCTGGGATGGGTAATGTATTTTATCACTGTCCGTCTGAAAAAAAAGTTAGTGCATGTAGTCTTACACGCGTGATGGCAGCATTTGTGTATCGCGCGAAGCGTGTTTAGTGTTCGGCTTTCTGCCTCTCCCTTCTCGCTATCCTTTTGTCCATCTGTCTTTTGATCTTGGTAACATAGTGTAGAAAAAAAGACATGAATGGAATTTAAAATTTAGGTCAACTTGCATATTTCAAGGTTTTTCTTAGAAAGGCAGCACATTTTATTGTGTGTTTGGGAAACGCGTGTATGTTGCAGAAGGCCTTTAATATCAACGTGAAACGTTACAATTTGCATACGCAGTAGAAAACAAGGGGATTTCGAGTACAGTCATTGTGACAGCACTGTTCTTTACCATTCTTCTTCCTTTATTTATTATATGTATTTATTAGGCTTTATATTTACTTGATAATTTATATATGTGGATTAGAATATTCCACGACACAGACCCAAGTAGAACAGTCCCAACTAAGATGGTTTGGCCATGTCTGCAGAATGGGAAAAGATCGGCTACCACGACAAGCATGAGAAACAAAGAGCCAGATAATAACAATATTTTAAAACAAATTATTAAAAAAATCATATTCTGCGAAGCTTAAATTGATGAGGTATAGTTTTAACATAAAATCGCCATGTAATGTACACCATATTTGGTATTAACATTTAAAAAATGCCGCGTGTAGTACCCTAGGGTCTTTGAAGAGACAAAACTATTAATCTTCATAAATGAATTAATATAATACCATCACGGAATTCACATATATAATGGGTACTACTATTGTTAGTAGCCAGAAAAATGTAAACTTATTTACGAAGCTCAATATAATGTGAGTCCATCCATAATTTTGAAGAAGTCACAGACTTCCATAAATCGGTGCTTGCGTAGAGCAGAAGGAATTGAAGTGAAATGACAAGATGTGGAACTTATGACAAGATAACCAATGTGGAACTTATGACAAGATCACCAATGTGGAACTTATGACAGAAACCAGAAAGGTGGCAGTGGAAGAGGATATGAGAGGCAGACGCTTGCGATGGACAGGATGCACGTTATGAAAACCTGTTGATAGCATAACAAGGCGGCATTGTTAGGGAAACCCGAGGGTAAGAGAGGTCAAGGGAAACCAAATAATACACGGAAAAGAGAACTGGAGACAGACATGAAAGGTATAAAGTAGAAATATCTTGAGGAGATAGGACAGGCCAGGAGGATTTGACACCCTTTTGTTGAAGGCCTTTACTTCTTATGGAGCTGAGGGGTGTTGAATGATGAATGATGAATGAATGAATCTATATTTTCAATGTGAACACAAATCTCGTAAAATCTCATGACGTCATGAAGACATCGCTCGAGAATATATTCATTTAGTATTCACATAAACACGAACTCATTTATAAAATGCGTTTAAAGAATGTAGTGTTACGAATTCACCGAAAGCGTAAAAGCAACGATAAGCAAGGTGTTTTAAGTAAATATAAACACCGTTAATATTGTTCAGATGAATATTTATTAATTTAGTTCTTCAAATGAATGTAAAGTCATTTATTATATTCAAGCAAATGTGAATTCATTTGGAGCAGGGTTCCTTAACCGTTTGTGTTACGTGGATCCCTTTGAATGGCCGTTGAAGGCTATTGTTTATGTTGTTTAACTAAGGCTGCTGAGCTTCTCGCTGTTTTGCAGCCAATTCCACGTTGTAGAGACTCCATGGTATTATCTACACTTATAACTCATAAGGAAGGGAAACCCGAGGCCTGCAAACAGTAAATACATATTAGACAAACATAAAGGTATGTTTTCAGGCACTCGTAAGAAATAAAGAAGTAGAACACTAGACAACAGAAAAACAACAGACTTGAGTGGCTTACCCAGGACTCGAACCCAGGACCTTCCGTGTGACAACCCCGCCTAGCTATGCAAGCGAATCACACTATCCTCCCTGCCATCTAGGCATCACCAAAAAATTAAGCCACTCATGTCTGTTATTTTTCTGTTGTCTAGTGTTCTACTTCTTTATTTCTTAGGAGTGCCTGAAAACATACCTTTATGTTTGTCTAATATTTATTTACTATTATCTACACCAGAGGTTTTCAAACTGTGCGTCGCGGCTCCCAGGGGCGTCGCGGCCCTCGGCTAAGGGCGTCGCGGTGGCTTGGGAAAAGTGTTGGGCTCGATATTATGAGCCAAGGTCCATCAATAAATATAGATCTTCGTAGGACGACATGTTTGCGCCGAGGTATTATTACATGTACCAATACGTGTCATTAGGTACTAGAAGTTATTGACAAATGCACCATAAAACTCCAGAGCAGGTCTATGTTACGAACAGCTGATCACTAACTCTGATGTCATCATGGCGGATGCTGGTGTAAAATACGCACATTCAGAAGTCATTAATATCTTTTTGGGTACAATTGCTTATATATAATATATAGTATAGAGAGGAGCCGCGGTGATTTATGCACAGGTCAAGGGAGCCGCGGACCAAAAAAGTTTGAAAACCTCTGATCTACACTGTAGATCTAGGTTTTTCCTGTGGCTTTTCTGCTATTTCGAAATGTGTTGAGTTGACGTCATGAGCTATAGTTTGCATTGGAGAAGACAGGGGAGAAAAAGCGAGAAAAAAAATTGAGTAATTAAAAAAAATTGTTGAAGTAAATTTGAGAAATACTTTATATCTTTCATAAAAGTTCGATAAAAATGAAAACAATAACAGTTTAATAAAAGTTATTATAATAAAATTCTAAGAACTTCCGTCTCTATTATTCCAGATCCTAAAAGAAGTCTGCAATGTAATTCTGCTAACACACCTTTCATACTTGTAGAGCCGCCGTGCACTGTAGTTACCTCCCCTTGTAAAGAAAGAGAACCTTTACTCACTCAAACAAATGACCAAGACTGTCATTACCAGGGGAGGTCACTATAATATACATTTTTATAGAGAACCTTTCCTGCATTTTAGTTTGTTATTTTTACTTCGTTTCATTTATTTTGTTCTGTCTGAATTTAGATTATTGTTATCTATGAGAGCCTCTTTTAAAAATCAGTAGTTCCTGAGTTCCAAACAAGTTCTGGATGAGACGATCAAAATGATTCAACCAAATCAAGAGTAGGTCATTAACATCGAGGTTGTTTTCAGCACTGTGTTCTGCCATGGAAACTTCTACTGCATACAGTATTTATATCAATCTCTCTCTCTCTCTCTCTCTCTCTCTCTCTCTCTCTCTCTCTCTCTCTCTCGCTCTCTCTCCCTCCCTCTCTCTCTCTCTCTCTCTCTCTCTCTCTCTCTCTCTCTCTCTCTCTCTCTCTCTCTCTCTCTCCCTCTATATATATATATATATATATATATATATATATATATATATATATATATATATATATATATATATATATATAAAATACTTTTTAAAAATCTTTAAAATATTATTTTTTTAAATTATACCATTATTAGTATTTTAGCCATTGAATTATTAAACACAATCTTAATACTCGTTTTTTTTTTTTAAATAATAAAATATCTCCTTTAAAAAAACGGTGACATTTTAGCACCTTGTTTGGTCTGCCGTGAGTTGAAAAGGGTTGAAAATCTTTCAAGTTGAGTATAAACTCATGTCACATTTTCTTTGTAATAACTTACAAGGTAAGGGTAGTCCCATAGCAGATACTGTCGTGGGGGGTGTGGGGGGGGGGGGTGTGAAGTGTTAGAGACTTCACTATATTAGGTCTAGGTTTATGAGGTGGGGCGACCATCTTTCCCTTCCTCGCTGCCGTAGCTTCCTTAACTGAAGAGAAGTGTCAGGTACCCATTTACAACAGGGCACACTGAAGAGTGCCGTTACCAGGTATCAAAACCAGGAACCTGGTAACTTTGCCGAGCGAGGCAAGTGCTCTAAACACTTTTCCATCAGGTTATCTCGTTTAAAATAATCAAGTAAATAAACCCCATTAACTATCTTCCTTTAACTATGACAGGGAGCAAGTAAGTCGTGGTAGAGAAGATTAGAAAGAGAAGACAACTGAAATGAGATGAGGAGACACCGTGTAAGTAAAGCTCTCTTTAGTTCTGGAAATTGTGAAATACTGAAGCTCGTCCATTGGCTGCTCTCTCTCTTCGCATTACTCGATTTGATTGGACTATTTTAATGAATATTTACTCGCACGAGTTCACCCGTAATAGACTATTATCCTCTAGCTATAAGTAGTTCCCCTCACATTCTTCCCAGTTTTTCTTTTTTGTGTGTGGGGGGTGTGGGTGTGTGAAGGACAGGAGGGGGCGACGAGCTTTGAAAACTATACTATTCTCTGTTCCCGTCTCTATCCTTTATTTCCAAACGGGGCCCAATTTGTAATATACTCATTCGTGTGAGCAAAATATAGTTGTATGTGAGACATAATGAGGTGGGGGTGGTAATTCTCACAGGTGATGTTTGAACAGATTTGGATCTGAGGTGAAATTCGTGCTGAACTGAGAGGTGGGAAATTGTTGAGAAAATGAAAGAGGGGCCAGCTGTAGTAAACTGTGTGTATCCGCGTTAGTGGACCTTGTAGTATGTTGTTGTCTTGCTTTTGTTGGGGGCTTTTATGGTTATAAATGTTAGCTGTACCGAGTAGATGATGTAGTGATAATGAAGACGAAGAGCAGCAGGAGAGACGAAAGAAAGGGAAGTATGCTATTTTATGTAACTATAGGGAGAACAAATATATGAAGTGTACGTTTTACTAGGTAAAGGTAGTTCTACTGCTGTAGGGGAGTTAGGTGTTAGAGACTTCACTATACTAGGTCCAGCCTATATTAATTTGTGTAGTAAGTAATTAACTATTCGCGCCTGGCAAACTTTATACTGTGACGCAGCGGAATTAAAATAAATATAGTGATATTGCAGATTAAAACATATGAAAACAGTAGGTGCACACAAAAATAGGCATTACTTCCGTCCATCTTCTCACCTTAATGACTTCACACTTAAGTTCATGACATCTCCACAACGTGCATTCATACATATTTGCATCTTCGATCTTCGCTCATTCCATATATATATATATATATATATATATATATATATATATATATATATATATATATATATATATATATATATATATATATATATATATATATATATATATATATATATATATCTGGGTATAGTTTGGCACTGCTCTGCTTGTTTTGACAAAATCCGGATTGTACAGTATTTTAAGTTTGATAGAAAATAATGATAAAGTAATTGTATTCGTCGTTTAGAATAATCTTGTTGTTATGTATAATAATATCATTATTCTGTGTTTTTCAGTAAATATTCAAGAGCTAATACTCATTTTGAGAAGGTTTTCGCTTACTGCCTTCTAGACCACTCAGGTTATAAATTACTCGTAAAAACGATGTGTAATCGTCACAAAACACGTATTTGTCTTGTCTTTCGACTGTAGACTTGCGAAAAATCAAGTGCTGTTGGATGCGTTAAACAGACTAAAAGCATTTTAATGTTGAAAATAATAGCAGATTATTTGTTTTTTGAACCTATGTTTTATTGCTTGTCTACAAGAAATGTTTGATTCAAAATATGTCAGATGTGCTAGAAATAAGGTGATAATATTTATTTTTTGCGGGAAGCTAATGGACAAATTACATTTAATAAGCCAACACTTCAAGTGATCATTATTAGTTAAAAGTTCATAACGTATTTTGTACAATGTTTGACCAAGGGAGGAGGCCGACCTCTGTGCAACCTACGTTTTGCTGATGATATTGATCTGATAGCTGGATCAGAATCAGAACTTCAAGACCTTACCTCTAGACTGGAGAAAGTAACAAGAACGTATGGGATGGAAATTAATATAGAAAAAAGCAAGATATTGGTGAATAGCCATAAGAAACATGTTTCGACCAACATTACGTTAAATGGGCAAACGTTAGAAGAAGTTAACACCTTTAAATATCTCGGGTCCACTATATGTAGTGATGGAAGATCAAGTAAAGAAATAAAGACAAGACTTGAGATGGCCTCAGCTGCCATGACAAGGTTGAATGTGATCTGGAAAAGCAACATCAGTTTTCCTGTGAAGATCAAATTGTACAAATCACTTGTATTATCTATTCTCTTGTATGGGTGTGAGGGCTGGACACTCACTGCAGATACGGAGCGAAGGATTCAGGCTTTCGAGCATAAATGTTATAGAAGAATTTTGCGCATTTGCTATAAAGAGCACAAAACAAATGTCTATGTTAGAGAGAAGATAAACACCTATGCAGGCCACCAAGAACCACTTTTGTCAATAGTGAAACGTCGAAAGCTTGCCTGGTTTGGGCATGTAACTCGTCATGACTCCCTTTCGAAAACGATCCTTCAGGGAACAGTCGAAGGTAAACGGAGAAGAGGAAGGCAGAGAAAATCCTGGGCTGATAACATCAAAGAATGGGCAGGACACGGTTTTTCCACACTTGTACGCATTGCTGAGGATAGAGAGCAGTGGAGGACCCTGTCTACTGATGCTTCCACCATGGCACCCCTACGACCCATGACGGGTTACGGGCTGAGATGATGATGATGACCAAGGGAAAGATTGCAGACATGAGAAGTTGAGAAAGAGACAGAAGGACCAGATAAATATAACAGAATAAACATGACACACGGTTCAACAGGTTCAGAAAAGTTAAGAAAATGGAGATACAAACAAAAACAGGCTGACAGACTGAAAGACAGACAGTCAGATAACAAAAATAAGTATATAGACGGACAGACAAACAGATGGACAGAAAGACAAATAGGCAGAATGGCAGACAGACAGGTATACAATAACAGACAGATATGCAGCTCTAGCTCCCATTCACAAACTCAAACATACATAAATCATGAGAGAGAGAGAGAGAGAGAGAGAGAGAGAGAGAGAGAGAGAGAGAGAGAGAGAGACAGCTAGACAGACAGACAGACAGATAGACAGACAGATAGATAGATAGATAGATAGATAGATAGATAGATAGATAGATAGATAGATAGATAGATAGATAGATAGATAGATAGATAGATAGATAGATAGATAGATAGATAGAAAGTTCTAATTATTTCTGTGATTATATTTAATGCGTAACCTTATATTTAACAGCATTTTATCATTTTATGATAATTTTAAAGGACACAATACCAAATGATTTTTAGCATAAACGAAATTTATATATAACACATGACGACATTATACCAACAACAACAAAAATATCACATAGAATGGTATACACTGATAATCTCAGAGACGACGGAAGCAAGAAAACAGTCTCCGGGAATTTACGCAAGCAAGGATGTCCTGGTTTTACAGAAGGGGGATAACAATTAGAGTAATGGGAAAACCAGAGAGGATGAGAGTAAGTGCTGACTTAGATCAGTGTGTCAGTAACCAGTCGATCGCAATCAACTGGTGAATCACACGGTTTGATCTGAGAGATAGATCTATAGATTACGGAGTGGAGGAAGACTTTTTAAGCTAGGACAATTTCGGACTAGCCCCCTCCACCCGACATTTGAAAGCGAGACATCGCCAGGGTTATCGGCACTTTTTTCTGCGAGACCAGTGAAAAACCTGAAGATAGATTACTAAAATTTACGTCATTCGTGATGTGCATAAAACAAGAACGACATATTTTTTGTTTGTTTGAGTGTTCCACCTATCTCTGTGGATGGCATTATAATAAAATAATAGCCCCTTCAGTCATAACTGACTATGGGAATGCGCCCCTGAAGTGACAGCCCTCAGCTGCTGATTTTCCTGGTGTTCCTTTTGACGTTTTCTCCTCTCTGAGGTGGCAACGTAGATAGCATCGCCACTTGGTGCGATCGGCAGCTTCATCCTCCCAAGTTGCTGGATGTCCCGTGCCTTCACGTCTCTCTTGCACACACATATGAACCTCAGTTGCGGTCGCCCAACTGTTCTTTTGCCATCTGCTAGTTGTCCGTTGAAGATATCTTTCGGGATGTGACCATCTTCCACGCGGCGGAAATGGCCAAGTTAGCGTAGCCTGTGCTGTCTAAGCAGTGCATACATGTTTGAAGGCCAGCACGTGAAGCATCCTCGACATCTGTCACTTTGCCCTTCCATGAAATATCGAGGATGTGGCGTAGACACCGCACATAGAAGGTACTGATCCTTCTTTCTTGCTTAACATTGGATGACATTGCAGGAAGCATATCTTCCGACAGAGGTAAGAGTTACATAACGGCTGTGCATATTCAAAATTCCAAGAACTCTGAAGCCTGAAAACGGAAATTATTTTGCCAAGGCAGATCTTTAGAGAGTTCGTTGTTTCTAAAGCAGATCCTGACAACTACTGGGTTGCCTGCTGCTGACTTAGATGACCAGGAAGGAAAAGACCGGGGAAAAGGAGGAATTAGATAAGAGGGTACAGACACGACAAAGCACTTGTGCAACCAATATAATCCTACAGTAGCTGAACTAAACATTTTTTAGTTCAAACAGTAACGGGAAAACATTGGCAACTTTCAACAAAATTATTATTAGATGAGATGGCAGATCAATGGAAACATTGGGTGGGGCAATGACACGAAAAGTCTGGGAGATGGTGAAAGGAGGAGCTGGCGTATATTACCAGAAATGTAGATGGGCGGATCATGGTGGAACTGCACTTCGAATGCCATAACCACGTAGCACTGTATGCCCTTAATTTTTCGTCCCTTTCTTTTCAAAGAGATCAATGAGACATTTTTTTTTTTCGTTCCTACTCGCAGCACTTCTTTGTGTAACATATTTCAGTAATCACTTGGCAGGTTCATCTGGTACAACTGCGGTGATGTTTGCATTTTGTCACATATTACATGCTATTCTTTTGGAGCCCAAAGCGGGGGTAGCGCGATTTTAAACAAATTGCTACGTGCAATGATGGTAGATGGAGTTGTCGACGTGTGTCATAAGGTGGAGGAGGTTACGTGGCCAAGTAGGGGAAAACCTATAGTTGATGCAGTGCCAAATATAGTCGAGAATACCCAGCATCGAGGTTTATTTACACACCTGGATGTCTTGAAAACGAATACAGTTCTAGAAACGGCTGTAAAATAATAGAGACCTTTTGGAAGACGGCGAAATTGGACTACAAAAGTGTGTATTTTGAAAGGAGATGAAAAATATGATGTTATCAACATGAAGGGAACTAGGAACATAGAGGTTTTACAAGAACTTGTTGCGACGTAGAAAAGATGTTGAACTTTAATGAAAGAATAATACAGTGTAAACACCTTTTGCACAAGTTTTCAATGATTTTGGCGTTTACATTGCCACGAAATACAAACAGTTCGTTTGTATGAGTGTGTATGGGAAATAACCTGTCGTATTAAGTGCATACAAACATATCTGCCTATTAGTAAAGTGGGAAAGAAAGATTCTGGGACACTTGGTGAAAACATTTACAAATTGTGATGTGGTTAAGTATTGTCGTAATTAAGATTTCTTTATGTTGTGGGGCATAGATTTTTTTATCGCACTTTTCACTGCAGGAGTTTTGGTTATGGTCGCTGGCGTTGGTGCTTTTGGCGTTGGTGCTTTTTGAACTGTTGCCCATGCCCTCAAAATAAGGATCACAATTGTTTACCTATATTCGAGAAAATGGTGAGGGGGAAAAAATTTGGTTTGAACTGATATATCATTGGTCCCCAAACCTAGGATCGCGACACTTATTTAAAATAGTGAAGTGTCTTCAGCTGGGTCGCAGGGAGGATTCTGTAAAGTATGAAAAAAAATACAAAAGAATAATGTCTAAAGGTCGCAAGGTGTGCAACAAAACCATAGAGTCGCCAGCAGAAAGGTTTGGTAACCACTGCTGCAGAATTTAGGATTTTTGTAGTTAATGTAAGACTGCTGCGAGTGTCACGGATTGCCTCCCATTAGCTCTGCTGTAGTGGTCCACCAGTGGCCAACACCCAAGAGTATCTAATATGGGTCTTCAAAGGTGTCTACCTTCGCACAAGATTACTCTTGTCAGAGTTGAAGATAGAAGGATAATGGTGCTTCTATCTCAAGGGTGTGTTCACAAGATGTTTTCAGAAGTCAAGAATAATGCAGCACAGGGCAGAGCATTATTTACTTATATCTGATCCGTCGCCTTTCGTGAAGAATTAAGCAATGGTTTTAGCCCGTTCAAGCCCCTAGCTGGTGTAAATCCAGCGAAATCCTTTTATATAAGTATTTGCTCTATAGATGTAAATATATGTCTAGATGTAAATATATCTTAAAGAGTCTTGCTCATACGTTTGCTTTCATATCTATAATAAGTGAATCAAGAACGATTTTTTTTTTTGTTTTAAAATAACATGTAACAAATTTAATAATCAATTAGCTTTTAACAGGTTACAGTAACGACGGAATGATGGTGAATTTTAGATGTATATAAAAAAAGTGTCTTCACTGAGACAGAGGTGAGGATTTATTAAAAAATTTGTCCTTTTGCTGTTTCCTTTAATACGAACTTAGCTGATCTAAGTGAGTCCCGCAGCCGTGGTTTTGCCAATTCTTTTGTGATGAGGGCACTTCTTCACCCAACCCGTCCAATGAAGGTGGTTAGTGTTGAATCCCTGATCTTGACTCACACTAGTGGCGTAGAAACTTTAGTCTTGCAGCTTCGTACCACAAACTTTAGACAAAATAAAAAGAACAAATGCCTCTGCTAAGTACACTGGGTTGGAAGACTAACAGGCACTTTGTCTCGCTGTCCACTCACCAATGTTAGCCTCTGAATAATTAGACCTTTTGAGTATACACAGCGTAACTCAGTGATTATGATTAGAAATCACCGCTATTCTTCTGGGTATTCTAATGGGAAAATATGTGCTTGGACAGCGTGAGTACAATGATTTGTGCCTGATCTAAAATTATCAATTTACATATCTCACAAAAGGATACGATACACTTTATGCACATGGGTTGTAATCATCACTCATCACTGCTCCATTCGGAGTCTGGGGCTGCTGCTGCTTTCGCTTTTCTGAACGAATTAGCTTAAAACACACCAGCGCTTGCTGTAATGGTTTATGAACATACTATTTTCATATGTTGAGGTTGCCAGCTTCCTATGACTTGTATAACCACTTAGCAAGTACAGACAGGTCACATTCACATAGTAAAATAAATGTTTACACTTACCCCAAAGTAACTTTTGGGAACACAATCTCCTGGCACAGATTTATGGACACAGCACGTTGATGCGATGCTTCGAATCACTTGTCTGAACAATTTTATTATTCCTCTTATGACTTGATTCTGATTCCTTAAGTATCCAGTTTTTTGTATTTAGAACTGCGGGTTCTCTTTTAAGTTATAAAGACGCCCAATACTTTAATCTGTCACTTATAATTTTGGAATTCTTTGTCGGATCCTTACCTCTGGCTCTGGGAATTTGCTAGCTTGACGTGGCGATGCAGTCTGATTCGTGACTCCGATTTCGCTAGATTATATTCCCATGTCTCCGTTCAAGTCCCAGATTGTATTTCCGACGAATTTGCCAATGAAATCAAATGTCTATTTCGTCTCTCGAATTAAACCAATCCAATCTCTTTAGAACTAGTTGGGTCGGGGGTTAAATCATTTCTATCCCCCGCGTGTTTTAAAATTTATCTCTTTTTAAAAATTTTAAACGCGTGACCTCTTTCAGATATGTCCGTAATACTTCCGATTGCCCTGTATGCAAACTCACAAACACACATGAGAACTCATTTCCTGTCTAAATGTCTTTACCACCATAATCTCCCCAGACGGGTTATCTGTATTATTGCTACATAAATGGACCAGCGGAAGCGATTATCTAATCATCACCTGTGTTTTCGTACATCTCTCAGACGGCTTTCTTCAACAGACAGACCGCAAACCCAGGTGGTTACTTGCCTGTTTGTCGCTGGCCCAGGAAATTAATTACGCCAAATTGCTATTCCTCTTCACGATTACTGCCTGTCTGTCTGCATCAAAGGTGGCTAGACGACTTAAGTGATAAAAGTATTACCGCTGACCTGTTTCATTAGCTTTGTTATGCTATGATTCATATAGTGAAACGTAAATAAGTCCGGGAGCAGCTAGGCAAAAAATGTAGGTGCATAAAATATGTCAAATAATAGGACGATGAGTGCGGAAAACGAAGAAATGAATTGATACTTTGTTGCGCACATATTTTTTGGCGCACGGATTACGCATACAAAAGTAAAATGTATTTATTTGTCTGATAAAAATATATTTATCTTTGAATGCATGTTTTTCGGTCTTGAGGGACAGAACTCAGATTAGGCGATGGGTATTCATTCTGTGAGTTATCGCTCCTGGTATCGTTCCTAAAAATCGAACTCAGCGGAGGAATTTAGATTTACTTTGATCTATTCTATGTTTGGTTAGGAATAGATTGTTCTTGCTTCAGAATGTCTATGGCCCGAATCTATGTGTAGTTCTTGTCTATGTAGGACGAGTATGTCTTATATCTTGATATCTTAGTATGTTTTAGTGGAACTATTTTTCTTGTACTTTACTTGAAGGGTCAGGTGTTTTTCGGCGGATGAAGATACGTTAGAGAGTTCTTCGGTGATGAAGCCTATGGCGGGAGTCATGTCGTAGACCTGCCCAAAGTTTGTGATCTCTTTTTGATTATGGGAACGAAGATAGTTTCTTCTGGGATTGTTAAATCCATGAGTTCCCTAGTGTTCATTCCATAACGCCAGGAGAAGAGCGTTTGTGCTTGCTAGTGTATTCCTATGTCAAGGTAAACGTACTTTTGCTGACTTCGTTCATTCCTAGGCTTAAGATGGGCAGACGTTTACATGAATCTACCTATGTCAGTATGTCAGAACGACATATTATCTAGCAGCACTGGTTATGTTTCTATACAGCAATTATGAGGACAGATTATGCTGATGCTTGTGGAAACTTTGATATTCAAGAATTGAATCTTTATTGAAGCTTTGTCGTACATCGTTAGGGTGAGCGATGTTTACAAGACGAGAAGCCGTTTTGGAATGCTATTTATTGTTGATCATTTACCAGAGAACAGGGATGCCCTTATTATCCGACAATGATCAAGAGATCACACTTATGAAAGGAAAATCTATTCTTGGGTGATTTGACATTCGCTCAGAAGATATTTGCTGAATGCTATTTAAAGAAATCTCCGCTAGGGTGCAAGCTACACTTATGCTAAAGGAGGTTCTGTCCAGGATCACCGTAAACATTATTGATTAACTGACATGACTAGTCAGTAAGGCCTGACGAAGATTTGTTAAACATTATATATTAACTGACATGATCAGTCAGTAAGGCCTGATGGATATTTAGATGAGATATGGAACTCTGAACGTTTGTATACTGATGTTCCATTGTGATTGTCCTCAACATGAATGCCAATTTATAATTGTACACCGTGGGTCAACAATATGCTATTGATGTCGACCTGTGTTCCTGTAACTGTACCCATTCTGTCAAGTGTATGCGTCAAATTAAACTATTGAAACGTCTACAGTGGTCTGCATAAGTAACTTCTAGATACGCATGAATGAGTGTTTGAACCTTCAGTCAACTCCACAGAACAGTCACACATTCGCGTATTGACATTTATTACAACACTCATTGTCAACACTGCATTCTTGTCAGGGCCTCATTGTGTCCCAGGACAAGGTGACATGTATACCTGACACTGTGCTCGGTTGTTTGAGTTGACTATTCAGTCCCAGTACATCTTTACAACGTACACTGATAAAACACAGTATACCGCATCCAAGAATAACAGCCTTTATCATTATCACTATTACCACAAGGGGAAAAGGCGTTTATCAATGTGGTAGGCCAGATTTCTGGGCTTAACCTGCACAGTGGACATTGCCAGAAGTTAACAGCTACTGATACCAGTTCGTTTCCCTGACGCCTGATACGACACACCAGCAGTGTTAGTCTACACCTGATTGACAGTTCCTCACGTGACCTATGAAGCGATTACTGTATCTAGGTCAGGGTTTATTGACATTTTTCGTTGGACATCACAGCATTACATAGAACAGACAGCGTAGCACGGCAAGTTGTGTACAAGGGAACATTTAACTGTGTTAGCAGAAGTACTATTGAACTTAGAAGTCTACACGTCAACAGTGGATCTTCTTGTGTGTTCATATTGCAGAACTGTGTAATAATTTAAAACAAAGAGCTATTATTTAATAAAGTGGCAGTTTAATTTGATTAAAAACTGAACCATATTAATTTAATACTGAGCCTTTTCTGCAGACACTTCTACAACACATTGCTTTATATTATATGCATTTATATGATGATATATGTATTTATGTTTAAATGTGATATATTATTTGTGTGTCTATATAGCGGGCCTGGATGATTGGTGACTAGTATAAGGTATACCAAGTGATATTGGTCTTATACTAGTGTTCTATAGGTGCGAATTTTCTTAATTGAAAATTTGTTAGCTGCAATTTGCTGCTATTTTTGTTAGTTGTGATGAGGTGTTCGTTTCTTTGTTGTTTTTGTTAATAATTTTGTGTTCCTTAGTTTTGTTTGATCTGTTTGTATTTGTAGATCTCCCCTTTTCTATAATTTAGTTTTATACACAAGTTATGTTCATAAACTGTGGCGTTATTTGTCTTGTTGATTTCTTTGCAGTTGTCGTCACAGATTCTGTGATTATTTTCATTGATTTCTTTATTTGACTTAGTTGATTTCTGCAATTGTTTTCATATTGTCTTTTATGCTTGTCCTGTGTTAATGTCTTTGGTTGACAGATGATATGAGATAGTTGAGTACACGTATGTTATAGTATAGACCAGTACTTTATTATTATTATTGTTGTACGAGGAAGTATACAAGACCTTTGTAAGGCTTGTCTCCCACAGAGATTGGGATTGTGAGCTAATTAATCAAGTTCATTGAGAACTTGCTCCTGTTTATTTGGAAATAGATTACATTTTTATGTCAACTGATTGCTATCATTATTAGACATCATGTCTACATTGGAATACTTCATTGAAATAGGGAAATCCCTAGGCAAGACTGGAGATAAGTTGGAGGAGTATGCTACCAGTCAGTATGAAAAAGCTCAAAAATTGGAAGAGAGAAAACAAAAAAGTGAGGATAGAAAGATGGAAATAGAATTTGAACAAAAGAAACTGCAGATGCAGGTTGAGGAAAAGAGATTCCAAATGGAAATGGAAAAACAAAACAGAGAAGCTGAACAAAAAAGATTAGAAGCTGAGGCTGAACAGAAAAGATTAGACAGAGAAGCTGAACAAAAAAGATTAGAAGCTGAGGCTGAGGAGAGAAAAGCAATGAGAGAACATAAACATCAAAAAGCACTTTTAGCATTTGAGTTGGAAAAATTGAAATTGACTAATATGGGTAATGTTAAACAGTCAAATGGTAACAATGGTAAACCATTTACTTACAAGGTCAAGGTACCAGCGTTCAATCCTTCCAGTGACGATATTACATTCTGGCTGGATCGTTTTGAACGCTCCTGTCGAGCTCATAATGTGGATAAATCACAGTATGCTAATCAATTGTCAGAAAATTTGAAAGGTGATTCTCTGACTAAATTAAGTTTGGTTGAAGAGTCTGACAAGGATAATTATGATGTTATTAGAGCGGCTTTATTAAAAAAATATCAGTTAACCGAGGAAGGTTACCGTGTTTTGTTTAAAAAAATGGTACCTGAATCAGGGGTAGAATTCTCAGAATTCATTGCAAGGACACGTCTTACATTTAATCGTTGGATTGAGTTGTCCAAAACAGAAAAGACATATGAAGCCCTTATGGACTTGTTGCTCAGGGACAAGATTATGTCATGTGTTAATAAACCTTTCTTGGAATTCCTACATGAGCGTAAACCCAAGACACTAAAAGAAATGCAAGAATATTGTGACCAATACGTCACTGCACACCCTGACATAACTCTTAGCAACACTAAGATTAAAGAAGGTATGCCGGTTGCATCAGCAACACCATACAACCCTAATTATTCACACAAATGTCAGGGACAACAAAACAAGGTTGGAAAAAAGGTAACCATAATAGTTATCAAAACCAAGGAAACCAATCATTTCAGGGTTCTTCTGCGAAGAACTGGAGACAAGCTGACAGCCCTCGATACAGAGGTGGTCATAATTATAGAAATTTCCGCAGAGGAAGTCATTATAGGAACTATCCAAGTCATCCATCATGGAGACAACAAGACCATAACTATAGAGATACTTATTATAATGAATATGATAATGGTAACCATGAGAATTATGACTCAAACCCAAATAGGGGTTACAATAGAGGGAATAATAATGATTACAGAGGCAATAATAATCGAGGTAGATCCCAATACAAAAAACATAAATCTCATTATCATGCAAAATCTGCACAGCAAGAGTCACATGAAGCCTATAAACAGACTAAAGATAATGATGATGCTAATAATATGGCATGTGGCGCTTTTGATTTTGGGAGAGCATCTCAGTGCCCCCAATGCAAAACATTATTTGAACCAACTACGGTGTCCACTTTAAGTTGTGGCCATCCTCTTCCCGCTCTTCCTGCGTCAATCGCACATGATGGAAGAGGTTCTCTTGTCTTGAATAGAGGTTTAGTTGAGGGTACTCCAGTCGCAGTTCTTTTCGATTCGGGGTGCAATACCATTGGAGTGAGGCAGTCACTCGTAGATCCTTCTCGTGCCACTGGAAAAGTAGTCAAATGTGTAACATTTGGCGGCACCTTAGAGAAATACTCTACTGCTATCATTAGCATTGCTACTCCTTTCTTTACAGGAGATGTACACGCATGTCTTCTGCCGAATCCGATCGCTGATCTTATCATCGGTCGTAAAAGAAATTCTTCACTCTTGCAACGAAAGGTGATCCGAATAAAGATTCAAAGCGTAAATCTTGGATTACAATGAAGAATGGCGTACTTGTACGTATGGTGCAAGACTCCGCTAAGTCAAGTCATTCTCAGATTCTGGTACCCAAGAATTTGAGAGTTAAAATTTTGCAACACGCACACGACTCTCAGTGTGCTGGACATATGGGTTTTTCCCGTACAAAGTCAAGAGTTCTTGCGGCTTTCTTTTGGTCTTTTGTGAACAAAGACATACGGATTTATTGTCAATCTTGTATAGTATGTCAAGAAGTCAAATCCAAAGGTCCACGCCATGCTGCACCTATTCAGGCTGCAGACATTCCTATTCGGCCATTTCAGAAAATGGCGATAGACATAATTGGTCCATTTAAGATCAAATCTGCTAGAGGACATCAGTTTATCTTAACGTGTGTGGACATGTGCACACGTTGGCCAGAGGCTATCCCTCTGAAGAGCATTACTACTGCTGACATTGCAGATGCTCTTTGGCTTATATTTTCTCGTCTGGGATTCCCCGGAGAAATATTATCAGACCATGGCACCCAACTAATATCGGATACCATGTCTCAAGTGATGTCGACTCTGCAGATAGAGAGATCTTTGAGTAGTATCTATCATCCTATGTCTAATGGGATGGTCGAACAGCTAAATAGAACACTCAAAAACTTATTAGGGAAGATAACTGAGGATCATCCTAAAGATTGGGATTGGGTTTTACCCGCGGCCCTCTTCGCTTATAGAGAGGTCCTCAATGAACATACAGGATTTTCTCCCTTTGAACTTGTCTTTGGCGCGCGACCGCGCGGCCCTATGTCTTTGCTTCATGATCTCATAACCGCTGATAATATAACCGATGACACGAAATCTTCTTATGAATATGTCATCGCGCTGAGGGAAAAGATTATCGAAGCGTGCAAATTGGCAACTTCTTCTTCTGAATTTGCTAAGCAGAAAGCAAGACAATTTGCCAATAAGAAAAGAACCTTACGACAACTTTGTCCTGGTGACAAAGCATTTGTTTTACTACCTTGTAGGGAAAACAGACTTCTTATTTCTTGGAAAGGTCCGTACGATATAATCTCGAAAATTTCCGATGTTGACTACATTGTCGATATTGATGGAAGACATAAAACTTTCCACATCAATATGCTTACGGAATTCCATGAACGTCCGGATTATTTACAGCCTATTTTCCAGGCAACGGACGATTCACCAGTCCAACATGGTCATTACTCATCACTGTCTGTAATACAGGATGAGGAAACAAGTTTTTCGGATGTTAATCTTCCGCTTCCGATGATTCCACTTCATTCTAGTGAATCATGGAAAAACGTTACTGTTTCTCCGGATTTATCTCTAGGAGAACAGCGACAAGTGTCGGCTATGTTACAAACATTTCAGGATGTCCTTACTGACATTCCTGGACAAACTCATGTCATTGAACATGACATTATTCTAACTGACCATAATCCTATTAGAGTCAGACCTTATCCTATTCCGATACATTTTCAAGCACAGGTTGAGAAGGAGTTGGATGAGATGATAGATTTAAAAATTATTGAACCATCCACTTTTGCGAATTCTTCGCCGATGGTTATTGTTCGGAAAAAAGACAATAACATACGTCTTTGCGTTGACTATCGCAAATTGAATCAAGTCACGAAGTTTGATGCTGAACCTATGCCTTTGCTAGAAGAGCTACTTACTAGGCTTTCTAAATCTCATTTTTTCACTAAACTAGATTCGTCTAAAGGATATTGGCAAGTTCCTCTATCTGAACGCGCCAAACCTTTTACTGCTTTTTCTACACCTAGAGGCCTTTTTCAATGGAATTTCATGCCTTTCGGCCTTATGAACGCACCAGCTACATTCGTACGCATGATGCGTCGAATTCTATCTTATCGGTCAGATGTCATTGCGTACCTAGACGACATCTGTCTTTTCAGCGATACTTGGGAAGATCACTATTCAGGGTTAGTTGAATTGCTATCTACTCTACGCGAGTATAACCTGACAGCGAAACCCTCTAAAGCCTGTATTGGTTTTAGCGAAATTGCTTTCTTAGGTCACCGTGTCGGTCATGGTTTCCTTAGACAGAGGACCATAATACAAGTAAAATACTTAACATTTCTATTCCTAAGACTAAAAAGCAAGTGCGCAGTCTCTTAGGTCTCATACAATTTTATGGACGATTCATTCCGAATCTGTCCTCGATCATGGCACCTCTTTCTTCCTTGCTAAAGAAAGGGTCTCCTAATATAGTCCATTGGACTCAAGAATGTCAATCCTCTTTGGGTAAGATCAAAACTATGTTTTCTACTGCACCTATTTTGGCGTTACCTACTGAAGATAAGACATTTGTTTTTCGTAGTGACGCTTCATCCACTGGGATTGGAGCGGCACTAATGCAAGAGTACTCTGGAACTCTGCATCCTGTAATGTATATTTCCAGAAAGCTTAATGCTGCAGAAAGGAATTATTCGGTCTTAGACCGTGAACTATTGGCTATGGTATGGTCAATTCTCAAATTACAAAGATTCCTTCTAGGCGCACATTTCATAGTAGAAACCGATCAGAAAGCTCTTACGGCTATACAGAGTAAAAATTTGAAGAGTTCGAGGTCTACTCGATATGCAATTGCTCTTCAACCTTTTCATTTTTCGGTACGAGCTATCCGTGGATCAGATAATGTGATGGCAGACATTCTGTCTAGATGCCCACATGATTCCACTTAACTGTTGAGTCTTGGACTTCTTAACACTTCCAACTCGACAACAGATTTTTCTTTTCTATATCAAGATAGATACACATGGTAATTCATAATGATACTACGTTCATTGATATATATATTCACCGGTACTCGTTGATGATTTTTCTTTTTGTCAATCATGTACTTAGAATGCTTAAACTGAAATTGTTATATGCATTGTGTCATTGCAAGTATAGTAGTATGCGTTGGTGACACCTCCCTGGAAACATTTATGCTTAAGAGAAATGCTTTCTCTGAGAGATTGAGATGTATTCTCATCAGTCGATCTATATTTCGACTTTGCATTAATCTGGCTTAAATAATTCCAGATATTTCTCATCTGCGCAGTATTTATGCGTTGGGAACCTATGGTATGTTGCTCTCAGATTGAAAAAAAAATGATTTTCATTTTTTTTCCCGGGGAGTGTGGTAATCTGGTGCGCACATATTTTTTGGCGCACGGATTACGCATACAAAAGTAAAATGTATTTATTTGTCTGATAAAAATATATTTATCTTTGAATGCATGTTTTTCGGTCTTGAGGGACAGAACTCAGATTAGGCGATGGGTATTCATTCTGTGAGTTATCGCTCCTGGTATCGTTCCTAAAAATCGAACTCAGCGGAGGAATTTAGATTTACTTTGATCTATTCTATGTTTGGTTAGGAATAGATTGTTCTTGCTTCAGAATGTCTATGGCCCGAATCTATGTGTAGTTCTTGTCTATGTAGGACGAGTATGTCTTATATCTTGATATCTTAGTATGTTTTAGTGGAACTATTTTTCTTGTACTGTACTTGAAGGGTCAGGTGTTTTTCGGCGGATGAAGATACGTTAGAGAGTTCTTCGGTGATGAAGCCTATGGCGGGAGTCATGTCGTAGACCTGCCCAAAGTTTGTGATCTCTTTTTGATTATGGGAACGAAGATAGTTTCTTCTGGGATTGTTAAATCCATGAGTTCCCTAGTGTTCATTCCATAACGCCAGGAGAAGAGCGTTTGTGCTTGCTAGTGTATTCCTATGTCAAGGTAAACGTACTTTTGCTGACTTCGTTCATTCCTAGGCTTAAGATGGGCAGACGTTTACATGAATCTACCTATGTCAGTATGTCAGAACGACATATTATCTAGCAGCACTGGTTATGTTTCTATACAGCAATTATGAGGACAGATTATGCTGATGCTTGTGGAAACTTTGATATTCAAGAATTGAATCTTTATTGAAGCTTTGTCGCACATCGTTAGGGTGAGCGATGTTTACAAGACGAGAAGCCATTTTGGAATGCTATTTATTGTTGATCATTTACCAGAGAACAGGGATGCCCTTATTATCCGATGATGATCAAGAGATCACACTTATGAAAGGAAAATCTATTCTTGGGTGATTTAACATTCGCTCAGAAGATATTTGCTGAATGCTATTTAAAAAAATCTCCGCTAGGGTGCAAGCTACACTTATGCTAAAGGAGGTTCTGTCTAGGAGTCACCGTAAACATTATTGATTAACTGACATGACTAGTCAGTAAGGCCTGACGAAGATTTGTTAAACATTATATATTAACTGACATGATCAGTCAGTAAGGCCTGATGGATATTTAGATGAGATATGGAACTCTGAACGTTTGTATACTGATGTTCCATTGTGATTGACCTCAACATGAATGCCAATTTATAATTGTACACCGTGGGTCAACAATATGCTATTGATGTCGACCTGTGTTCCTGTAACTGTACCCATTCTGTCAAGTGTATGCGTCAAATTAAACTATTGAAACGTCTACAGTGGTCTGCATAAGTAACTTCTAGATACGCATGAATGAGTGTTTGAACCTTCAGTCAACTCCACAGAACAGTCACACATTCGCGTATTGACATTTATTACAACACTCATTGTCAACACTGTATTCTTGTCAGGGCCTCATTGTGTCCCAGGACAAGGTGACATGTATACCTGACACTGTGCTCGGTTGTTTGAGTTGACTATTCAGTCCCAGTACATCTTTACAACGTACACTGATAAAACACAGTATACCGCATCCAAGAATAACAGCCTTTATCATTATCACTATTACCACAAGGGAAAAAGGCGTTTATTATACTGCCGGAGCGAACGACAGTTGTGAAAAGTGAACAACTGATTTCGCCACTGCGAGAGTGTTTAAGAGAGTTGTTTGCTAGTAAGAAAGGTTATGTAATGCGACGAATGCAGAAGTTGCATTCGATTTTCATGTGTTGTGAGTAAAGACTTAGTTTGTACTCATATCAAGTTTGTTCTCATATGTAGTTTTGTACTCATATATCAAGTTTGTACTCATATAAAGTTTTTTTTACTGATATCAAGTTTTGTCCTCATATCAAGTTTTGTACTCATATCAAGTTCTGCCCTCATATCAAGTTTTGTACTAACAAAAAATTATGTACTCATATTATGTTTTGTACACATAACAAGTTTGCCCTCATATCAAGATTTTTACTCATATCAAGTTCTGCCCTCATATCAAGATTTGTACTCATATCAAGTTCTGCCCTCATATCAAGTTTTGTACTAACAAAAAATTATGTACTCATATTATGTTTTGTACACATAACAAGTTTGCCCTCATATCAAGTTTTATACTAACAAAAAAATTATGTACCCATATTATGTTTTGTACACATAACAAGTTTGCCCTCATATCAAGTTTTGTACTCATATGAAGTATTACACTAAGCATATCAACGAATCAGTACATGTTTCAAACACAGTTCATTAATCCCGGACTGGTGCAGATATCTGAAAAAAAAAAAAACTCTCCCGTACATGCTTGTTTGAAATTCAGTTTCACTGTTTCACTCAGTTTCCAGCACGTTCAGTCGACACGCGCACCAGCAACGCCCGAGGGTGTAAGCTCACCTCATATTTTGGTCGACCGTCTGGTTTGGGCGGATAAAGGGGAAAACAATCAAATTCATTATCACGACATGGCCGCTTGCGTTAAAACGAAATAGAGCGACGCGTCACGGCCAAGGTTTTGTGAAAAATTTAGCGGATTATCGTGGCATCATGTTTGTGAACTTAACGAAGTCAGGGGTACAGCTAGACGACATCTTCATCCTAAATGAGCATTATTTAGCGACAGCAGGATCAGGCGTTCGAATGGTCAGATGGTTGGAATACTGGACTCTTACTTACGTGGTCGTTCGTCTTCTACATTAAACATATCTTCTTCTTCTTCGTTCGTCCTGAAAAAGACGTTGGTTGCGTTGTGTTCGTTTACAGCGAAGCTGCGGTATTTGCGCCTTTGGGCCGACACATCCGACTACCGCACGACATTAAACATATAAGGAGTGGAAACCTGAGGCCTGTAAACAGTAAAGTTTGTCTTGTGTAATCTGGCCTCTACTGTTTAATAGTGAAACTGCAGAAGTGATTGTGTCTATCATTAGTTTGGGTCGTCCTTAGGTACATATCCGGGTCACGTGAGGGGTCGTGCTAGACCTCTGTCGGCGAAGCCTTATTTTTGTAATGCTTAGCTGGCAGAGTGGATAGTGACGATTCACTCCCGTGGCTAGGCGGTGGGTGCCGTTCGGAAGGTCCTGGTTCGATTCCCGGTAAGCCTATCACTTCTGTTGTTTTTCTGTTGTCTAATCTTCTACTTCTTTATTTCTCACTGAGTGCCTGATAACATACCTTTGTGTGTTGTTTGTTTATTTATTTACTGTCTTCAACAGTATGGCTTAGAGATTAGCCAGGGAGAGAGAGAGCGTGCACTATGCTATCCAATCGGTTGTCTTCCTTTTGGCCTGATTCCAGTTTAGTCCTCGGTCTGATGTTGTCCTCCCAGCCAACTCTGGGTCGTCCTGGAGGTCTGGGTCTTTGGCTCTTGGTTTCCATTGTGTGTCGTAGTAGCCACGGCTACCTACCACGAGCGCTGGACTCTCGGCGGAAAAAGCTACCGGTTTCAGGTATCGATACCTAGTAGCGTCACGTTCGAGTATACCCAGCTGTAAATGGGGATCTGACTCTGCCCTTGAGTTAGGATAGGCCAAAACAGCGACGAAGAGAACTGGTCGCCCTACCTCATAAAGCTGGACCTTGAATGGTGACGTTTCTAACATTACACTCCTCTACGGCCAGAAAACTACTTACCTATTGTTTCCGGAGAGCGAATCTCTTCTACAAAGAAGAAAACAAAGAAGAAAACAAAGAAGTTGAGATTTGGAGTGATGAGGGAATGCTCCAAAATATAAGAATTGTGTGAAGACATAATCCCATTTCATGAGCCACAATAACATTCTGAAAACCTTACACATTCATCATCTGACGTATTCTTTCCAGAACGTTGTCTCCATTACAGCTGCTCTGAACGCATCACGATTCTGGGCAAGTCGACCTGCATCAGCCAAAGACAAGTTCAGACTCTCTGTGATGTCCTGGGTCCACCGTCGTCTAGGTCGACCCCTTCCCCTTTTTCCAGGGACCATGCCTTCCATCACTGTTTTTTCCAGACTATTATGTCTTTTTATATGACCGAAAAATTTCAGCTTCCTTATTGCGATGGTATTTAGGAGCCAATGTTCCTGTACATTTAGTGAGTGCAGTACTTCTCTGTTGGTCTTTTTTTCTGTCCAGGGTATTCTCAACATCCTTCTGTAGCATTTCATTTCGAATTGGAGTGTGTAAGGGATAGTAAGTCACGGTGAGAGGCAGTCACTTCCTCTTTTTGAGGATGGCCTGGATCCTATTTGGTTCCCCCACTCCAGTTCAGCTCATGTATGGCTCCTCGAGTCTGCTTGTGTACGGCAGCGCCACCCCCCGGGCAACGGCTTTGACTGGCCGGCCAAACTACATGAGTAAATTGAAAAAGGGAGGTCCCCCTTAAACAGTACACACAACTGCTGGCCGAACGGGCGGATGATCAATAATATTTTGACAACGGCTTCTAGGGCAGGAGTTGGAAAGGCCTGGTATCGGGCTGAGGGCGCACCATGGACTGTAATGGTAAGCGGCCAGAACCATCCAGAAAGCAATGGCAAACTACTGGATGTACAATGCCAAGAAATCCATAATGGCTAATCTGAATACTACACAAAGATCTGGTGGTGAGGCCCCCAGGCCAGGCAGATCATATTTAACTGGGGAAGAGATCGTTGGCAGCGTCAGTACAGGTAATCGTGATGACGGCCAAAAGCCTGACTGTGTTACCACGGAAAACCATGTCATCGGTCTTAGAAAAATAATCAAAATAGGAACATGGAACGTCAGAAGCTTATACCAAGGAAAACAGTACATAGTGAAGAACGAGATGGAAAGACTAAACATCGATATCCTGGGCATCTCAGAGCACAGATGGTCGGGCCAGGGACACTTTTCGATTCCATCAGGAGGAACATTCATATACTCAGGCAAAGAGAGAGGAGGTCAGAGCGGCGTAGGCTTCTACCTGTCTAAAAGGACAGCTGCCTCACTATTAGGATATAATCCCATAAATGACCGCATTGTCACAATCAGACTGAAAGGAAAAAGAAAGAACCTTACACATTGCAAAGCTGAAATAAAAACTTCAGAAGGAGAGCACTGGCACTATAATATAGTAAATTAACATGAGGATTTGGAAGGGAGTATATAGACTATAACCACACATACATTTGCAAAAATATAAATTCTTAAACGGGTGAAGACATAGTGCGGTAAACTTCCAATTTTTTTTTTTTTGAGCTAACCACTTAAAAAAACAATAATCCCCTATATGCTAAATGTTTTACTGAAGCGTCTGTATCAACAATTACAAAATCCCGGGACACTTTCCGGAAAATAAGGAAAAGGCCCGCATTACATTGTGAAAGCAAAATTGAACACACATCAAACTAACGCGCATGACTTTCAGTCTTTTCTTGGTGAATTTTCGGGAAAATACGGAAAGGCGCGTATTAGTGACAGCGAAATTAACCACATATTAAAAGAGCACATGTTTTTTCTTTATTTATTTAATGGTGCACTGACCATTGAAACTGACCATCAAAACTGAACAGTAAAAGAACGGGCTCGCATTTCAATCTTTTCGTCATGGACTTTCGGGAAAATACGGAAACGGCGCGCAAAGCACCGTGAAGGCTAAACTTTAACACCTATTAAAAGAGCACGTAGGACTTTCACACACACACACACACACACACACACACACACACACACACACACACACACACACATATATATAATGTCTTTTTTGCATTGACCATACGTTTGACAACAAAGATTTAATGAAGTTAAATTGAAAGGAATGAAATGACCACAGCAGAATTAGTGCCGTCATAAGGACTTGCAGCAGAAAGGGAACATCATAATTATTTCCCACCATGTTTTGATGGGTTACTTACTTGTGAATAAACATTTATATTTGTGTTGTAGGACATGTCGATTTTGCACACACACAAAAAGTGAAACACCATCTTGCTCTCTTATTTATTGTCCAGTTTTGTAACACCTTTCGTAGGTGAAATGTTTCATTCTGAGTGATCACCATTGATGAAGAAGATAGCAACATATAAGACAAATGAGGAAAAATAAATAAATTTTAATAAAATAAAATGTGATGCAAAAATGAAACGACGTAAAAGACACCAGAGAATGAGTGACATAAAGAACATAAGAAATAATATGCGTTGAAAGTGAACTAAATACTCGAAGAGATGAGAACGAACAATAAAAGATAGATGACGGTGGCATATAAAACGAATTAAAATGAAATATGAGATACGAGATAAAAAAAACAAAAAGTGACATAATAAAGTTTCACTAGCAATAACAAACCGTTACGTTACAATCAGAAATAGCCAGCCATAAGATGGACTGGTGATACATAAAATAATGTATATTGTAATAGTTCATCATCACCATCATCACTTCATTGCTTGGGGCAATGGAAACACAGAGCTGGAAAGTAATCAACTAATAAATGATCAAGCCTGGAATGATTACGCTATTGTGTACACTGATGGGTCTGTATTCCATAAAGAAGGGAAACCAGAGGCCTGTAAACAGTAAATAAATATTACACACACACATAAAGGTATGTTTTCAGGCACTCGTGAGAAATAAAGAAGTAGAAAACTAGACAACAGAAAAACAACAGACGTGAGTGGCTTACCGGGGAATCGAACCTAGGGCCTTCCGTGCGGCACCACCGCCTAGCTATGCAAGCGAATCACATTATCCTCCCTGCCATACCTTTATCTGTGTGTAATATTTATTTTCTGTATTCCATGGTGAGAAATCAGGATGGGTTTTTCGGCTAGAGTAAAGGGCAGGTTCGTCGCTGAAAATAGCGGGACTTACATGACAAAAACCTCCCTCCTGTATGAGAAGGGAGGTAAAAACAGCTATTACAGCCCTAAGGTGGCTGTCTGACCTCCAAGTGGTGGTCCTGGAAACAGGCTGCATCACTGCAGTCTGGCTGAGAGAGTAGGGATCGAAGAGGGAAGGCAAACCCGGTCCCAAAAAAATGCTGTGCTGAAGTCGGATGTGTCGGCCGAAAGGCGCAGATATCGCAGCTCCGGTGTAAACAGACACAACGCAACCAACGTCCTTTACAGGACGAACGAGGAGGAAGAAGAAGATTTAACAAGGGCAGTTATTGTTGTGTCAGACTCTCAGATCATACTTCCAGAGGTCCAAAATGGATGGCTACGGCAGGAATGGAAAACCTCAGAAGAACCCTCACATTTTCTAGAACTGGTGTTACGCTAATGTCCTGGTCATGCAGGGGTACGCGGCAATGACAGAACTGACAGACTAACTTCAAGAGCATCCACAGTGAGTGTATTGGATATGGATAAGGGAGATATACTAAGGACGATTAATGATCGCTTATTAAAGAATGACAATGCAATCGATGATTGATCAAGGCGAAGATTGCTGGAGTTTGGCATCAAACGTAAGACTGGTAAGGGATGGACAAATGAGAGGATGCATCCGGAAAGTATTTAGCCAGCGCGCAACCGGAACAATTAGCATTGATACCCTTCGACATTTGCTGAGGGAGACAGAGCGTCTATGGGTTTGTCCGGAGTGCAATGATGTCGTTTCTGGTCAACAATAACAATTACACTTCAGCTCTACAAGGGTTAATCAGACAAATCCAACTGTTCCTCGCTATCAGCAGAAGTTCTGTCCGTGCCTTCCTCATCTTATTCATTTATGTCTCCCGTTCTCTTCTTCATGTGTTGTTCTATCTCCCTGTGCCTACTTTACTCGGGGATTTCTCAAGGACAGCCTTGTAATGCTATCAACAAGTTTCCTCGCAAGGTGTCCTATCCATCGCCAGCGTTGTCTTCTCAGCTCTTGTTCCACTGGCGCTTGTCAGGTTCTGGTCATCAGCTCCTTATTGGTGACCTTGTCGTACCGATTAAATCACCCATTTATGAAAGTCTGTAACTTCTTGATTGTTGCAGTTGTTGTTCACCATGTTTGTGACCCATACAGTAGGACTGACTTGACACTTTCAAGTTGGAGATTCTTATATTTGTGTTGGACTTGATTTCTTTTGATGCTCTGATTTCTTTTGATGTTGATTTCTTTTGATGTTCTGATTTCTTTTGATGTGCTTATATTTTCCAATGTAATGAAAAACTCATCTTACTTTTAGTATCCTTATTTTGATATCATTGTCTCCCCTTCAAGCTATCTCTAAGTCTCTGCCACAATTTGTGTATGATTCTAAATCTTTTAGGGGCGTTTCTTCAAGTTTCTCCAAGTTTCATAAGTCATACAATAGAAATGTCTTCAAATTGAAGTTGGAGATTCTGATTTTTGTGTTGGATCTAATTTATCTCGATCTCCATATATTTCTTAGTGCAATGAAAGTTATTTTACATGTTGTATTCTTCTTTTTTATATCACTGCCTGTACCTCCAACTTCGTCTCTATTACTGTCAAGATAATATATTTGATTCCAAATCAAGCAGGGGTGGTTCTTCAACTGCAATCTTCTTATTGTTTCCCGCATTTATTCTAATTATCTACGTCTTTTCCCTCTTTATTTTCAGATCCACGTCCAATGGCTTCTCCTCAAGAATTTTCATTCTGTCTAAAAATCAGATTACGTTTACGGAACAGAAGAGCCAGATCGTTGGTAAAATCTAGATCGCCAAAATAATTACATTCGCTAGATCAAATTTTCTCTTGCTGTCTGCTTAGAGTTAAAAAAAAAATGTCATAAGTGTTAAAAAACTAACCTTAGCCCCCGGGCAGGCTCAATAAATAACATTCCCCGCACGATCATTCCTTCATTATGGGCACCGATTTTGGGGGGTATTTCTTTTGTGTTTCTGTCGTCCGCCCCTGGCAGTAATCGGAATGAAGACACATAGCCATTGACACGGAATTTTTGCATGGATGTGGTTTTTTTATTAGAATCTCTGTCACACCCTGTTCCCACCGAACTGGTTTTCTCTGATGGTTGATTACGGTACCAACTCTGAGGAGTTATATACAAAAATTTGATGGACATGTCGAGTTCCTTTCACGTCTGCATCAGGAATGTATGAATTTTACAGTACCTTTGTATAACACATGAAAGTAAAAGGTGTTGACTTCTTTGTTTCAATGTTGCTATCAATGCGTATTCTACCTGTTATTATTATTATGATTATTATTATTATTATTAATCCTTTCTATTCCCGGCAGGTTTTCTGCATTATGAGGCACCACATTTGGTGCCAAATTTCTCCCCAGGTGATGTTTTAAAACAGGTAATAAACATTTGTACTTGTGACACAGTATCTCATAACATAAATAACATCGTTGTCTATTGGCTGAAGAATACTTTGAAGTAATATATGACCTGCATATTTGTAATTTGTAACAGTGAACACCAACAGCAGCCTTCCTTAAATTCTGCGGACTCCATACACCAACTTGGCAAAGATAAATGGATATCAACAGCACTGGGTGGGAGCCGCGCTGGTGTAGTGGTTACCAAACTGCGCTGGCGACCGGGTGACCCAGGATCAAACCCGGGCGAGAACATTTGAAGATTTTTCGTCGACCGGGATTTGGACTGGATTAACTCGAGCCCTGGCGAGACCATTTGAAAGAGTGTCGTCGACCAGGGACTGGCGGCTCCTGAGCCGACCCAGCTCTAATGGGTACCTCCGAAATCGGCGAGTATCTGCCCGAATAACGAGGGATACCTGTCTCTGTACAAGAAAAAAGGGATACTCACGTAAAAATCAGTCTCAGGTTAGATATACTAACCTGAGATTTCGCCTCGAGTAATAGTGGGCGTACGCTAAAAAAAAAAAAAAAGAACAGCACTGTACAATACAAGAACGAGGCACATAACAGTGGAACAGATGAGAAGAAGTTGGTGATAGATTGGACACACATTGAGGAAACCTGTTGACCGTATTATCAGGCAGTCCTTGTTCTGAAATCCCCAGGGCAAGATTTAAAAAAAAAAAAAATTTAATTTTGCCTCGTTGTTGGCGAGGCGCGCCCGTTCAACCTAGACCAAAGTGGTCCAACTTTTTCAACCTCAAGGGCTACATATACCAAAAATGTAAAGTTCGCGGGCCATTCATGATAAAACATTATTTAAAATAAAAGCTCAGTGAAAAATTGATGACAATCGAAAGGGCGAAATAAAAATAAAGAAAATGACAATGAGCATTGAACTTCTATGGAAATAATTTTAGTTTTATTATTACGTCCTAATGGGAAGTTTGGGGGTGGGGATTTTCTTTAACAAAGGTCTCCATACCAATGTCAGTCGAACGGTTTCGGACGCTGACTCCAGGCAGTAAAACATTGCTTTCCACCGGACGTTTGGAGTCTAATCTCTAAAGTATTAATTATATAATATAATGACAGAAATATTTTGTCTATGAGCGCGGGCCACAAAACAATTTTTTTGTGGCCAAATGTGGCCCGCGGGACTACAGTTGTACCACACTGACCTAGGCACATTCCATTGATTATATTACGCCGCATGTCCAAATATAAAAGACCGCGTGGGCCGGTTATTTATCTTCTAACACACTATATACCCCAATATAACCGTTTGCAACCCTTCAATGGGTTTTGGTTGAACAGGGTATCACAGCAAAATATTAGACTCAAAGAAAGAAAAAAAAGTTATTTATCTTAACAAGTGCTTATGGAAAGAGAGGTAGAGGCCAAGCGAAGATCACATGAGGTGGCGCGCTAAAGACAAACATGACAGTGATGAGGAAGAAATGGAAAAACCCTGAGCACGTGACAAGAAAATACGGCATGTGTTAGTTGAAGGCATATGCTCCTTGGGGAACTAAACGTTCTGATTGATTGATTGATTGATTGATTGATCAGAACTGTAACCCAATCAGCTTCCCCTCGCCCCGCCTGGTGCCCCTAGATCTTTATATGATAAAGGGGCACTAGCCCCGCCCAAACAAAACTTACATGCCCCCGTGAAGTAAATTCCAGGTACACTTATGCAGGGCAATGACAAGTGCAGGTAGTAACAATATTGACTCAGACAACAAGAACTGGTGAATGAAGGTGCACTTTTAGTTCTGACACAATCTGTTTTTTCATTGCATGTATTGTATTTACGTGTGTTTTGTTTGGTCGTAGTGCGTGTGAGCTATATACGTGTAACGGTATTGTAATTTTGTACGCATATGAATTGTAGCAGTACTTTACATATAATTGGGCGGTCGTTGTGGTTATGTGGATGGTAGTTTGCACTCTTCATGATAGTGGTGGTTGTCTCTGTGCGTTGGTAGTAGCGACCATAGCACGTTGTGATGGTAGTTGCACTGCGTCAATGTGTGTATGTATGTATTAAGGCTATGAGGGTCAAGTGGCAATTCTTCCTTTTTTCCATTCTGTGTAGATATTTACATGTCTTCATTTTCTCGTAGTGAATGGTCAGTTCTTTAACCACCTCCGTAATTACTCAAACTGAATCACTGAAAATATTTCTCTATCTTTGACTTTTTTTTTTTTTAAAAGGGGTCGACTGTTGCCTCAATTATGTTCCTTTTGTTTTCTATTGTTTAAATTTGTAACTTACAGCCCTTCATGAAATTAATTATTTGATAAGAAAGTCATATCTGGTCAACATACGCTTACTCTTTCTTTCTTCCCGCCACTCTGGTTGTCAAGATATTCTCTACCTGTCATCACACATCTACTTCCCCACCTCTCATATAACACCTTATCCTAAAGGAATAACCACTTCAAAAAAAATTGCAACCAAAAAACTGCTCTTACCACTATCATTCACCTTCTACACACTTCTCATATAACAACTTACACACTAAAGGAATAAACACTCCAGAAAAAAGCAACCAAAAACTGCTCTCTTATTTAACACCATCAATCGCCTTCTACCCACTTCTCATATAACACCTTATCCTAAAGGAATAAACACTTCCAAAGTGGAAAAAAAACAACAATAACAAACTATTTTCTCACGTATACCACCATTCGCCTTCTTATGACACCTTATTCTGAAAGAATACGCACTTTAGAGACAAAATAACTGTCATAAAAAAAAAAAAATGTAGACATATTCAAACACCAAACTGTTGTTATCAAGAAGGAATACAGACATATCCACACACCCTCACTAATTTATTTACTGGACTCAGCAAGATGCACAACCTATCACTGATAACTCAAACACATAACGAAATTACAATGCAAATACCAGTGTATTGAACTACAACATTTCTCTCCCCCTATTTTCGGACGTCCGCTGACTGTTATGTCCACAACTTTATCTGTTTACTTTATTGTGTATATAGGCACGTGGGTTTTCTATACACTGTTTCCCAACTTTTCGTATGTGGCGTAACACTTATTTTTTCATAACTCCAGGGACCACTACACGTGAACATCTTTATATGTCAGATTTGACTGTATAAGCTTACTGTGTATGTTAAAAAAAATAATATTGTAACATTTTTCATTTCTTATTTGTATTGTCATGTTTTGAAACATCAGAGTGTCCAATCAAAATAAAGGGTAAAGGTAAAGGATCCCGTTACATGCCCACACTGACAACAGAAATACAAGTTTTTTTAAATGTCCAGATGAAGCTGCCAATTAAAGTCAATATAAAGTCATCATTCAAAGTCAATATACAATCAACAGTATAAGTCAATATACAATCAACATACAAAGTTAATATACAATCAACAGCCAAAGTCAATATAAAGTCATCTTTCAAAGTCAATATAAAGTCATCTTTCAAAGTCAATATACAATCACCATCATAAGTCAATATACAATCAACATCCAAAGTCAATATACAATCATCATCCAAAGTCAATATACAAGCAACGGCATAAGTCAATATACAATGAACATATAATGTCAGTATACAATCATCATCCAATGTAAATATAAAGTCATCATCCACAATCAATGTACAATAAACAGCCAAAGTCAACATGCAAAGTCAATATAAAATTAACATCCAAAGCCAGTATAAAGTTAACGTCCAAAGTCAATACAAAGTCAACATCCAAAGTCAATATAAAAATTATAATTTCATTGTGTGACATGTTCTGCGTGTGTTTTTTGTTTTGTTGCACATCCTGATTGGTCTATATTTTAATCAACACTCCATGTGTCCTCTACAAGCAGACGTTGGTGTCTTAAATCGTTCTTCTTGATATGCCAATTGCTGATTACGTCATATTTCGAGGACTATTTCATATTTTTAGCTATTTTAGAAATTTGAA
The DNA here is from genome assembly GCA_024509875.1 of Oreohelix idahoensis. Lineage (NCBI taxonomy): Eukaryota > Metazoa > Mollusca > Gastropoda > Stylommatophora > Oreohelicidae > Oreohelix > Oreohelix idahoensis. Next base: position 181,314 of record JAMPIV010006712.1, read on the forward strand.
TTTAGTTTTTTCGCAGTTGAATTGATAAATAATATATTCTTACCAACTCTTTGCTAGCAGTGTTGTGCAAGGCACAGAAGAGGACAATCACATCGTGCTGAGATCTGATGCTTAAGAAGAGCCATCAATATTACCAGGCGAGGCATCATGAGAAATAATGACATAAGACAAGTTGTAGGAGCTACATCCTGCATCAAATACATAGAGAGACAGAAAATATAGTGGTTTGGCCATCTCGTGAGAACAGCGATGGATTATTCATTAGGCCCACTAGACACAGGCCTAGGGCCCCATGCTTACAGGCGCTCCCGAGAAAAAAGCAACGGGGTCATAACAGACAGAGCTCTACAGCAACGTCACGTGCACGTTAGTACGCTGTACAACAATAGTATATGTACAACAATAGTATCTGTACAACAATAGTATCTGTACAACAATAGTATCTGTACAACAATAATATCCGTACAACAATAGTATATGTACAACAGTTAGTTTATTAGTTACTTCCATCCCTGCTTTTTTTTCCTTTTTTATTATATTGTCTTTGCAGAAGCCCCACTACTTTTAACTAAATCTAGCGGCTGTAACAAACACTTTTTTCATCCAAAATATCTTAATAGTCTAGGGCCTCCGAAGTTCTTAATTTGGCCCTGTATGTGAATGGAGGACGATACGAAATCACTACGCGCCTACTACAACAGTAGAAACTTTGGCTTCAGAGCACCAGAAAGATCGTGAGGCACATGACTTAATAATGTTACAGAAATCTTACAACAACATGGGCTCAAACCAACCAGTGCAGCATACTTGGCTCACGAACGAAAACTTCAGCTCCTTGGTACTCATAATTTGATAATGTGAATGTGAGTATGCAGTCTGTTACAACGTTGCATTACTTGAAATTAATTTGGAAAATGCATTTGAGAAAAATGAATTCGTTATAAAAGATGAGAGAAAGGAAGGGTAGAATGTTAGACGAGCCTCCGTGCCCAATTCTAAACCCTTTGAAAATAAAGTTCGTTTGTTCTTCATGGCAATTGTGAAATGAAAAAGTAGAAAAGTCAAGTAAGTATTTCACGGTTTCCCGCCAAAAGCTGTACGATGTTTTCCATACGCACACAAAAAACCCCCAACAACTAGGGGTCTAGAAACTCTTCGTTGGGAAACACTCTTTTGCACAGTTCAGTGTAAACAATTGGTATATGTTTGCTCGGAATAATAGCCATTGACACCAATCTAGGGGTGATATTAAAATACATAATTTAGTACATAAAAGCGACAACAGGGTAAATATTTGAGGTGGCGCAGGCGAGAGCCGAAGAAAACTATCTCTGGCTGTTGGAAGCCATCACGTCACATGGTCATAAATTATGGATCATCAGAGCACGAAGTAAATATTTTTATATGCAGTTCTAACGAAGATAAGAAACGAGATAGTGCACAGTTGTTTGAAACATTCATAAGGAGATCTGTTCACCCTTCATCATTAATTAGTTGTGATTGTAGTTTCTACTTTCTGCAAATCAATAGCAAAGAAATCTCCAGCCCACAAACCTGCTACATGCGGTCCTTCCGTAATGTTGACTTTAAAAATGTTACATAAGAATTATTATGCAGTGCTTGAATATGGAATTTCCGGCAATCGGAAGAAAGCAATCATAATAATCATCAAATTCATGATTTTCATCAAAATTATGACCATCAGAACATCATGACTGTCGTATATTTTCGATAGGGTAATTAAGATCAATTTAGGCCCAGCCTGAATAGGACTAGAACAGGTGATAGCTCAGTGAGAGATAAGGTAAAGAAATAGATTTTTCACAAGTGAAATGGTGAAAGGTAAAATCTGTCCCTGGATTTGAGAGATAATCAATCCAGCCTATCGATTACGACTGAGATTTGTAGATCAGACAGTTTCCCTATCAATATATAGATATATTCAACCAGTCACATCTATACACACAGATACGTGACGGCAATTAGACGCACAGACGTGAAACCTATATCTATGGAATTGGGATCTTTTGGGACAAGCTGACCGACACACGTAAATAAAGTTTATGTAAATTTTATTTATCATAAAGAAACTACAACACAACAATATCTTTGAATATCAAAATCAAATACAATGAACATAGGCTAATGAGTTAATTAAAGAGTTAGACTCATAGGTTTAATCCTCTCTCCCTCTGTTGAGACAAGATCACGTTAGAGCAAAGTTATTAACCCCCGAAAGAGTCAAAGGTTTTTACGCTATGGTCTAAAATTCCCTCTACAATACAGAACAGAGTTATAAGATAATCTATTCTGAAGTGAAATAAAGGAGCAGCTTTAGCAAAACTTGCATAAGGAAATACAAAAATAAGTACATGGGTTATATTCAAATAGAATTATTCTTTCCCCGCTTTCTCTCGCTCTGACAAACCTGTGATCACAAATTCAGTCTCTCTTACCTACAAAGGTGCTTTCACCACATCTGGAACAATTGTTAATGACACCCGCAGCCCATCCATGGTTGGTTGTTTGGCGAATCAAGCCCCAGTTTCTCCAACGACTAATTAATCAAATGTTGGGAAACGCTTGATTCACTATTGTAAATAGGATGCTGATGAAGGTCACTTCAATTTTGGTGCAGGTAGTAAAATAATTATGAGATCTAAATGTCACAGTGTACATTAGCTTGGAATCTTCAATCGTTACTTCAAATGTCAGGTAAATAAATCTGTTCAGGATCAATCTTCTTCACAACACGTGGTCATTATACAGGTAATGTCAATGTTTGATTTGGTAGCCACCACAGGCTGAATGTTTATGAAATTTGGGAAAAGAAATCTGGATATTCTAGAAGTCCAGTTATCTTACTTACTTAGTCGTTCCCCTTCTACCGTGAGGTGTAGAGGTTTGGAAGAGAGAGCGCCAGACTATCCTATCGGCTGTCTTCCTCCTGGACTGGTTCTATTCTAGTCCTCGGTCCTTCAAAGATTGTCTAATGTTGTCCTCCCAGCGGACTCTGGGTCGTCCTGGGGGCCTGGATCCTTGGCTCTTTGTTTCCCATGCTTGTCGTGGTAGCCGGTCTTCTCCCATTCTGCAGACATGGCCAAACCATCTTAGTTGGGACTGTTCTACTTGGGTCTGCAGGAGGTGGGATTTTAGGCCTTGACGTATCGTCTGGTTGCGTACCATGTCTCTTCTTGTTACTTCAACCACCTTCCTCAGATACCTCATTTCTGAGGTTTGGATCTGGCTTTTGTGGGTTGTAGTCATTGCCCATGACTCGCATCCATATGTCAAGACTGGGACATAGGTGGAGCGGTATATAGCCATCTTCGTTTTCTTACCAACCTCTCTCTTGCTGAGGAATCCTCGATTTATGGCCTGAAAAAGTCTCACAGCTGCTGCTTTTCGAGTGACCAACTCTTCTTTGATGCCTCCCTTTCGGTCAATAATAGCTCCGAGGTACCAGTTATCATTTATTCTTAATATTCTTTGGGTTGGTACTCTGTCTCTTTCTGGGTGTACCACGAGACCAGACAAGTCACCATGAAAAACCCGATATTATATCAGAATGTTCTTTGATGAAGTTTATTTCCAGTTTCAGATGGAATGGAAGCCGCTGGTAAGGTTTAGGGTTTGACCCAAATACTGTATAGGGAGAAAATACAAATACCTAACATAATATAGTATAATTCACAATCCTATCCTTACCCCGCGTAACATAGAATATATTATCCACTTCGGTTATTTAACTTAAATTAGAAACTATAAGCTTAGAGCTTGTCTCATCGTTAAAAAAAAACTTCCGTGAAATAAATTCTAATCATTTAAAAAGAATCAATCATCATGAATTAGGAATAAATACATATTTCGTCAATACTCATGATGAATCAGTGCATTTACTAAGTTGGTTAAAATATTCTTAGACTGGTTACTAGCAGTTAATACAATCTATGTTATAGCTGGAAGAGTTTAGCTAGAAATTATTATTTATTCTGCTATCCACTGTAACACAGTAAAACTTAGAGAGATATCCTTGACGCACCTATCTAGTAAATCACTCTGCACAAAATCTTAGTGAAATATAATTGACGATTTTAACACTTAAATCACTCAACAATACTAGTGAATATATTACCTCCAAGCAGAACTATTAAGGCTATTCTCCAACAAAAACTAAGAAACTCTACTTAAACAAGTGATTCTAGAATTGCCGCTAGAAGTCTTCTAAAACTGTGGCAGTACTGGATAAATCTGAGTTAGAAAGAAGACGTATATATATTAGAGATGAAAGGAGATAGTTAATTATCCCCCGAAAACTGGTACTACGTTAATGTCAGTACCAAAAAACCCACAAATTTCAATGAAATATACACAAGCGAACGATGACTGGCAAACAATTTATGGCACACTTTAGATCTGCCTTGTCCAGACTGCTTTCTATAGGTTTGAAAAGCACCAGCCTGCTCGCATCGCTCCTTGTTCATCAGAAAATTTTTTCAAAATGGCAACGAGCAGTCTACGTTTCCGATAATATATAATGTATGGGCCAATGGGACCATGAACTCATTTATTTTGAATCAAACTTTAAAAAAACAAACTCTCAAACTACTATGTTTACTACTGCAAATATATTTTTAGTTTTAGGTCAACCAATCCTATCGCGCCTTCCTTTAAACTACTGCCAATCAAATTACAGGTACCTTTTAGTCCTTATTCCCCAAAAGCTTTTTTCAAAACATGCTATGAAAAAAATAAGCAGGCATGATTTTTGTTTTCGTCAGTCCGTCTTACAATACATAGTATTTTTGCCAATATCTTGGTTATTTATTGTACTAGTGCGTAACTGACACCATATTATTGCTCAAGAAATCATAAGGCATCCGAATATATAATTTTTATGGCCCTATGTTATGGTTCATAATTCCATATGTTTTTCTATGTTAGTCGTTCAAATCTAGAAACTGCCACCTGTTCAATTCTTCTTACAACTATTTTCAAACTAAAAACGAGAATCGTCCGTAGTCCGTTAGAATTACGTCATTTTTTATAAGAGCTAAGGCTGTCTGCGTGACCAAATTGACGAACATTTTTTAGTTTGTGTATCGTAATTTGAAAATCGCCCAAGGCTATGTCGCTCGAGTTGGCTTTTTGAAATCAACGCGATACGGCATACCCTAGGTTCTGTCTTTCCATTCCCTCCCCTCCTTTTCTTTTATTCTATCACTCTGTCGTCTTGAACTTGCAAAAGTGTTACATTTAATCTCAAGGACGAATTTGAAAAGACAGTACCCTTCATTCGGCTATTAGGCTTATCAAAACCCACATACCGGCTGGCGTGGGGAAGAAGACGCTGGACTCAAATTTTATTTTCTATCTTATTTTTGACTTATGCACTATAATATTATTTAATTTAGCTATTGTATTTAGAATATCCTCACACTGCGTAGTAAATATTCCAGATGTATGATGTTCCAAGGTGGACTGTAGGAGCTTTCAAATTATTAATGTAATTCATTCTGTCAAATGAACTTGTTTAATGTCATAATAAATATGCCGGTATTTGTGGACCCAAAAATCAACCAGGTGTTGTAGTCCGTGCATGAACTGTAATTTTCTTGACAACCCCAAACCATTCGCAAACATCCATAAGCACGATGCTCAAGATTATTAACCATCCATAATAATACTAAAACAAGCCTCAACACTAAGCAGTGTGTACATGCTTTGAAAGCTAGCACGTGACAGCACCTCGACATATGTCACTTTGTCCTTTCGCGAAATATCAAGGATGTGGAGTAAACCCCGTAGATGAAAGGTATTGAGCCTTCTATTATGTTAAGCATAAAGAACATGCACAGCCAACAAATAGAAGCTATACGAATTCGTGATCAAATAGGACTGTTTCAGTACAAAAACAGGATGTTAGATAGGAATGTGTGCTGTCATTGAAAATATTATGAGATCCATAGAGGATATGCCAGAAATATCAGCTAATAGACATGATATAGACGAAATTAATTGATAAACAACAAGGGGGCGTGAAGTTGTGGACAAGCATGATCACCTTGGCCAGGTGTCATATCACATGAGAGAGAAGAAAAGTATGTATGTATATATGTGTGGTATATATATATATATATATATATAATATATATATATATATTTGTATATGTACATATATATACATATATATATACATATATATATATACATATATATATATACATATACAAATATATATATATATATATATATATATATATATATATATATATATATATATATATATATATATATATATATATATATATATACATATACAAACGTATGTATGTATCTATATATAGATAAACGTACGTGCACATGTGTAAAATTAGCGCACATGTGTGTGTTTAGGGTTCCATGGTGTTAAAAAGTTTGAGAAATATTTCTTTGAAGCAGTGTTTCCCAAACTTACAATAATCGCGGACCCCTTATGAGAATTTAGCTTTATCGGCGTACCCCTCTCGGGGATGATGACGCCATTGTGTACACTGATGAGTCTGTAGTGCGTGGTGAGAAATCAGGATGGGGCTTCTCTGCGATAATAAAGGGCAGGGTCGTTGCTGAACAGAGTGGAGCCTACATGACAACAACTTCCAGCATGAGAATGGAGGTAGACGCAGTTACTGCAGCTCTGAGGTGGCTGTCTGAAACTCCATCAACCAGGGCAGTTATATTATCAGACTCTCAAGCCATGCTTCGGAAAGTTCAGAACGGATGGTTATGCAGGAATGGAAAAAATCAATAGAATCTTCAAGAACTGGTGTGTATCTACTGTCCTGGTCATGCAGGGGAACGTGGCAATGAGAGAGCTGACAGACTGGCTTCGAGAGCACCCGTAATGGGGACACTGGACATGGATAAGGGAGAGATACTAAGGGCAATTAATGATCGTTTGATAGATAATGACACTGCAATGGATGAATCAACAAGGCTGAGACTGTTGGAGTTTGGCATCAAACGTGTGACAAGCAGAGATGGACATTAGAGAGAGGAAGCATCCATCGTATGTACAATCAGCTTGCTACAGGTACAATTAGCATTCATACTCTTCGACATTTGCTGAGGGAGACTGAGCCCCTATGGGTTTGCCCGGAGTGCAGTGAGGTCGATTCTGATTAACAATAACAAAAAACCCTCTCGGGTGAGGAGAATTTGTGGGTAGTTTGAATAATACTACAGTAGAACTCCATTTATCCGAACCCCAATTATCCGAACATCCAATTATCCGAACACTTTTTCGAGAAAAAAAAAATCAGGCGCCACCAGTCATGCTAGACTACATTTTTTAATCTTTTCATGCTGCAAGCTTCAAATGTGTGCGAACAATTTGTAGAGGATGGAATGGGCTAATGGTCGGTCGCTTACGTACAGGAAGTCAGTTAGATCATAAAGTCAGTTAATATCTGGTTTACCAATCTAGTGTACGTGTGCGTTCTAGGCAGAACACTAGCTAAACAGACAGTTCAACTTAAAATAATTGTGTCTGCTACTACAGCAGAATAATTTTGGTATGCAAGTATTTCTCTATGCGATATGGCATCTTCCAGAAGGCCTAAAGCATATAAAGGGAACCACAATGTTTTGTCAATTGAAACGAAAAAAGAAATTATCAAGAGACTAGGAAAAGGTGAAACTGTGTCTTCACTTGCGAGCATTTTCAGTGTTGGGAAAGCTACCGTCTCTGACATCAAAAGTAACAAGGATAAAATTATGAGTTTTGCATCGAAATTGGATAGTGAAAATGGGTCGAAGAAACGTAAACCATGAGAAATGCGAAAGATTTGAAATTGGAAGAGGCTTTGTATATATGGTTTGTGCAAAGACGAAGCACCGGGGAACTATCTCTGGCTCTCTATTGTGTGAAAAGGCACTTCAGTTCAACAATCAACTTGATTGTCCTCCTGACTTTAAGGCTAGCCAGGGATGGTTAAGAAACTTTAAATCTCGTCATGGCATACGAGAATTGGAGATTCAAGGGGAATCTTTATCTAGCGATGCAACTGCTGCTGAAAATGTTAAAGAAACATTCTTGGCTTTTTTGGAAGAAGAAGGTTATTCACTCGATAATGTGTATAATGCCGATGAGACTGGCTTATACTGGAAATCATTGCCTCAAAAATCACTTGCATCTCAGCGCGAAGCAGCTTCCCCTGTGTTTAAAAAGTGCAAAGAGAGAGTAACAATTTTGGTAGCCGCGAGTGCCAGTGGAAGTCATCGTTTACCGGTGCTAATGATCGGTAAAGCCAAAAAGCCACGTTGTTTAAAGAATGTGACATTTCTCCCATTGTGCTACAAAGCACAGAAGAGTGCTTGGATGAATAGTGAAATATTTCTTAATTGGTATACACATCAGTTCATCCCAAATGTGAAGAGATTGAGAGAACAAGAAAAGAAAACTGGAAAAGTAATTCTTCTACTGGACAATGCACCATCTCATCCAGAGACGGATACATTGAATGCAGTTGATGCAAATTTTAAAGTAATTTTTCTGCCTCCCAATGTAACAGCACTGATTCAACCAATGGATCAGGGTGTTATAGCAAAGCTTAAAAAGATGTACAAGAAGGAAGTCCTGCGTCGTTTATTGTTGGCTGAAGATGAAGAAAGTGTGGTGGCGTTTTCCAAAAAGCTTAATCTCAAAGACTGCTGCTATATGTTAGCTGATGCTTGGACCACCCTGTCACAAGATAATCTCAACAAGGCTTGGAATAGATTGCTTGGGAAAAAAGGAGGAAATGAAACTACTGTAGTGGACACAAATGATGATTGTATAAATGAAGTTGTGGAACTGTTTCAAGCAATGCCCGGATTTTCGGCCTGTGACAAAGATGATGCACACATGTGGCTCAAAGATGATAATGATTCTGGTTTTCAGTCTTTGAATGACGAAGAAATTTTGTCTTTTGTGCAAGAAGAAAACCAAATACATGTAGTGACCGAAGATGAAGACACCTTAGAAGTACATGATGTACTTGTAGATTATGAAGAAAACCCAAAAATTCGACCAAGTCCTGAAAAAGCCTTTATAGCACTAGAAACAGCGATGGCTTGGTACGAGCAAGAAGATGACAGCTGTCCTACACAGATTCTGCTGTTGAAGAGAATGCGGGACTTTGCAGCCAAAAGGAATCTATCCAGTTTGGTGCAAAAGAGGATTCCTCATTATTTTAAATAGTGGGTTACATCTGTGTAAGTACATTTATACGTAAGTTGCGCCTGGTTTTGAATCGTTTGTAATGTTATTTTGAAAACATTTCTCTTTTTAAAAAAAAAAATAATTAATACAAGTAAAACATGCACTGCAGTGTAATGACAGATTTTGGTGATACAGTGATCTAATACAGTGTGGGTATTATTATTACAGTACAAATAAATATGATTTATAGTGTAATTTCCTTGTGATGGTTAATTATTTTTAGAAATGTGTGTACATGTACTCGATAAATTATGTAATCCAATTATCCGAACATTTGATTATCCGAACGATGCTCGGTCCCATGGGGTTCGGATAAATGGAGTTCTACTGTATTTGATCTACACTAGCGGATATCGAATATATCATCATCATTTTCTTTCTTAAGAAGTATGAATCAGCCACTACAGCTGGTCCAGTTGCAGGAAACATGCGCCAAACATTTACATTATCGTGCAGTGGTTTATGTAGAAATGTCTACAGCATACTGTTCTCATATATTAAATGGTCATGAATTGTTTTCTGCATCTAAAGAAAAAGTGACGATACAGTAGAATAAAGAATGCTTCTGTGTGCTCCATGAACCACTTTCGTGTACCCTCAGGGGCGCGCTTACCACCTTTTCAGAAACACTGATGTAGACGTACCATCGATATTCATGATATCCTGAAGAACCATAGTATGACGCTATGTAAGATAATAATAATAATAATAGCCCCTTCAGTCATAACTGACTATGGGAATGCGCCCCTGATGTGACAGCCCTCAGCTGCTTAGTTTCCTGGTGTTCCTTTCGACGTTTTCTCCTCTCTTCTGCTTGATGTAAGAGCTTCCTTTCGCTCATTCTGAGGTGGCACCGTAGACAGCATCGCCACTTGGTGCGATCGGCAGCTTCATCCTCCCAGGATGTAGTTCCCTTTTTTGTTGGATTTTTGTCCAGTGCCCTCATGTCTCTCTTGCACACATCTTTGAATCTCAGCTGCGGTGACATTTGTCACTTTATCTCTCCACGAAATACCGAGGATGTGGCGTAGACACCGTAGATGGAAGGTATTGAGTCTTCTTTCTTGCTTAGCATAGGTTGTCCATGTCTCGCTACCATATAGAATTGTGCTGGTGATGCAGGCGTTATATACCGTAGTTTTGGTCTTCGTTGTGAGTTTGGAATTTCCCCAAACACGCGATGTGAGGCGGGCGAAGTTAGCTGCAGCTTTGCCAATGCGGCTGTCGACTTATGTGTCCAGTGAGAGTTTGTCATTGATGGTAGACCCCAGGTATGTGAAGTGGTGCACCACTGCCAATTCATTGTTATCGATAGCGATAACTGGTGCAGGATTTTTCCTGAAGCTGGCGGAGAGACACGATGATGTCTGTTGTTGATCTGCCAGCTCGGAATCCACACTGTGGCTCTGGATATATGCGCTCAGCTAACTTGTGTAGTCGCATTAAGATGACTCTGGCAAAAACCTTACCAAAAATACTAACAAGAGAGATGCCTCTGTAGTTATTGCAATCACTGTTGTCTCCTTTAATCTTATACAGTGTTACAATCTTGGCATCTCGCATGTCTTGAGGAATAGTTGTCTCTTCCTAGCACTGGCACAGCACCCTATCCAGGGGATGTAATAGCGTGCTCTTACAGCATTTGACTAAATCGGGAGGAATCCCATCACTGCCTGGTGCTGTGCCAGAGGTCAAGCTATCAACGGCCTTGCTGAGTTCTTCTAATGTTGGTTCAGCATTCAGTTCTTCCGTAGTTGGCAGACATTTGACAGCATTAACGGCTGCATGCGTAACGGTATTTTCTCTAGCGTAAAGCTCTGAGTAGTGCTCGACTCACCTCTCCATCTGCTTACCCTTATCGATTAGTTTCTCTCAGCTGACGGGTTTTAGCGGTGCCGTCTTACTTTTTTAGGGACCAAGGGCTTTCTTTATACCGTCATACATTTGTCTAGTGTTGCCTATTTGCGCTGCTGTCTGGATGCTCTCACTGAGCTGGAGCCAATAGTCATTTACACAACGTCGAGCAGTTTGTTGAACTTTGCTTCTCGTAGCCTTCAGGATGTGTAGGGTTCTAGCACTCGGTGAACGTTTGCATTAAATCACAGCACTGCGCTTAGCTTCAGTGATAGGTGTCATCACATCTGATGAAGCATCAAACCAGTCGTTTAACTTCGCTGTTTTCTTACCAAAGGTGGCAAGTGCAGTACTTTGAATGGTGTTCCACAGGTTCTCCCAGTTCTCTGTAACAGTATCACCATGCTGTGGGCTACTGAGCACTTTCTTGAAGGTCGCGGTAAATGCAACGATCATGACAGGATCTGACATCTTGCTGGTATCGATGCGTGGTTTCCCTTCATCTCTGACACGATGGAGTTTTCTTGGTTGTGCTATGATTTTGCTGCAGATCAAGGAGTGATCTGTATCACAGTCTGCTTTTTGGTACGAACGAGTGGAGAGCACAGACCTAAGAAGTGGCCTTCCGACGAGAATCAGATCCAGTTGGTGCCAGTGCTGTGATCGTGGGTGTCTCCATGACACTTTATGCTGGGGTTTTGTCTGAAAGTATGTGTTGGTCACGCAGAGGTCATGATGGACACACAACTCCATGAGCCGTTGTCCATTTTCATTCATCTTGCCAATTTCAAACCTGCCCAGGCACGAAGCCCACGAGACATTATCTTCACCCACTCTAGCGTTAAAGTCACCAAGGAGAACAAGCTGTTCCTGCATAGGTGTGCTTTTGATGACTGCTGCTAGATTCTCGTAAAACTCGTCTTTAGCTTCTGAGGCAGAGTACAGAGTAGGAGCATAAAACTGACAAGGGTGCTGGGACCTGCGCTAGTTTGCGGCAGAGCCTTAACATGCGCTCTGATCCATTCTCACCTGGTTTATCCACTTTAGTTAGCGATTTTTTTTTTACCGCAAAACCTAATCCGTGGTCTTTAGTTCTATTAAGGTCTTTCCCTTGCCAATAAAATGTGTAGTCCTTCTCGCTCACCATTCCTGAGCCTGCCAGGAGCGTTTCCTGAAGTGCAGTTATATCTACCTGAAGTCGTTTGAGTTCGTCATTGATTACGGCTGTCTTCCTGACATCGTTTATGTCCTGTAGGTTTTTGGATACTCCAGTCAACATAGTCCGGACGTTCCAGCACCCCAATCAGATAGGTCGTTTACTTTCTATTTGGTTTGGCCATAATCTCCATGCACCAAATGGGGAAAGCAGTCAGTGGCGGGACAACACCTAATTGACTGGGGACTGCCCAGCTTGAAGCGGGCGGTAGTGTCCAGTAAGGTCCTAGAACCTCTCCCACTGGTGGAAGTAGCCCAAAGCGCCAGGCACTACGCCAATTGGGCAAAATGCGTATAACCGGTAACTGCTACTTCTCGTGTTTTGCCAACACCTATAGGGTGAAGCTGGAGTGTCCTCTCCATGGCGCGAGCTTGGGCACAGTTAAATGGAGATGAAGCTGTTGCCCATGCAGCATGTTCCCCCTCTCCACGCAGCTGATAGATCCAAAGGAACGGCAGTAGCCGATACAGTTTTGTACCAGCCATGTCGCAGGAGTTGCCAGAATAATGTCGAATCAACATTAGACTGCCTTAGGGGCTCCAAATCCGGATTTCTTCTCAGGGTTTACTCCCGAAGCGTTTCCCATAAATAGATATTCCCGCTAGGAAGTGGTGGTTTGAATTCATAGTTTCACCTTCTCTTAGATAGGCTACCAACCAAAGATCACGAGCCCTATCTGACCGAAGCTACTGGTTTTAAGGCGTCAGTGACTCGCATTCGCCCCTTCTCCCGTCAGTGAAAACAGTTCCGCCGGGCTCAAATTGAGCCACACATGAAGGCCGTGCTGGTTGGTTGTCAGAGGCTATTTGAGGCGCGTGCCATAGAAGCATTTATTTGCAGCGAGAGCTGATCCTCACTACAACTCCCGGCTATATCAACCTGTGGAACCAGGTGAGATAAAATACATCTTACAAGCGAGTGAACATCACATTTGCCAAAGACACTTTAAAATTAAACTTTACTTTGTTGATCAGTTTTTACATGAAAACGTATTTGTTTTTCATTTACGCTGTCAGACCTCAACTTGAATATCCCAATCCCGAAACTTAAAATTTCAACAAAGTCTGGAATTCAGAACATTTTTACAATAATAAGTATAATAAAATTCTATCATCTCATCAGATGCTTTCATCGATGCAAAAATCCCTTTTTGCATCCTTGTCTCGTAGGCCTACTCAATTGTCAAATATGGCGAACCTTCTCATTCCACCGTGTTCCTTCTTTTAAGTTACAGTCTTATTTTAGGTTCGACGACATTTACCCATCTCCTCAGATGTGTCCTTGATTTCTTTATCGTCATAAGCATTCCTTGAGTTAAATGCTTTCCAACACAAGAATATTTTCTACTCTACATGGTTTGAGGTGTAAGACTTTTTTTTGCAAATTGACTCAAATCCTCGAACCTAGTTCTGCTGCGACTAGGGTTGGGAGCTCTATTCAAAATACATATTTAACGATTGTCACTACTTACGCCAGTAAGAAATATATATATATAACCACTCAATGTCCTGAAATACACATTTTATAAGAAATGTTGAAGTTTGATTTTCTCAAACTAAGAAATATGTAGAGCTGGACCAGATACGACCTCTTGAGTTGCGCTCTTTCATTCTACTGCCAAATGGCGTCGTTGTTCCACTTTCCCCGGGGTAAATCTGAGCTATCCGATTGGTCAGGGGAAATCACCCAATTATTAGAAATGGCGTGTAGAAGCGACTCTACCCTAAATATGTGACACTATTTATTATTTTCTGTTTCTCATAAAATATAAAATTATGGGGTGGTCTGTGCTTCCTCTGTCTTGTAATAATATAGTCTGTTTCCAAAGGAACTGAAAACAGATTTACGTGATATCAGCACGGTTTAATCAAGCAATTGTGCCTGGTACTTTTTTATTGTCGTCGTCGCTACATGTTTACCTCTACTATCTATCGATCAATGCCTCTCCTTTCTCTCTCTGTCTCTCTCGGTCTCTGTCTTTGTCTGTCTCTTTCTGTCGCACTCTCAATGTGTCACTCTGTCTCTCTGTGTCTGTCTCTCTCGTTGTCTCTGTCTGTCTCTCTGTCTCTTTCTGTCTCTGTCCCTCACTGTCTCTCTATGTCTCTGACTCTGTCTCTGTCTGTCTGTCTGTCTGTCTGTCTGTCTGTCTGTCTGTCTGTCTGTCTGTCTGTCTGTCTCTCTCTCTCTCTCTCTCTCTCTCTCTCTCTCTCAATATTCCTGTTTGTCAACCGCTGCTTTGTCTTTTGTTCTCATAAAATTTCTGAAGCGTCCGAGTTGTGACAGACAACTTAGCCATCCCTGAATTTGTTAGAATGATGGTCAGAACCCTCTCATAACATCGGTACCCCTGAAGTGTTGGATGATATGGTACGACCCTTTGTAACAACCCCTTCGGATAACATCAGTGCCCCCGAATATTGTGGTAACTCTTCGTCAAACGGGATTTTTTTTCCACCTGGACTCATTAGCTATGCAACCTTTCCACGCAGATTGGCAACACGTTTGCTGATTAATATGTGGACAGTTTATCTACCGTTTATTCTGGTCATCGCATTGATTTAAGGAGAGATTAAATCACGCCCACAAATATCTCTTGAGCAATCATATGCAGTTATTTTCATTAACTTGGCCAGTGGGGGGCGTTGCCAACATCAAACGATAGTAGCGACCACGATCAAAGACACGGAAGAGATCTCAGGAAAGACTAGCGGCACGCTATCAAAGAGGCAGTAGTGGTCCCTGAAACGCGATGCAAGTTTCCTGCCGGTATTTCGCTTCTCGGTGTTAATCACAGAACGATCGCAGTGGGAGCGCACGGGAAAGCCGTCGCGAACGCAACGAGCGGAGATACAGAAGACCAGGGGCGGCATCTCTCTTTAGTCTGGCGGTCAGATCCCCTAAAGTTTCCTGAGATCTAAAAAAGGTGTCAATTTTCTCATGTCCCACTCATCTTACATTCTATGTTAAATATATACAGACCATGAAGAAATGCATGTTATCACTCGTTGGCCAGACCTTGACAGAAGCACTAGCTATATTTGAAATCGTGTTAGATTTTCCCCTGGATTTTCATATATATTTGCAGTGAATTCTATTCTGTGCAAAACGGTAAAATATAATTGTGTAAAGTGATCAGTGGTCTAGTTCATTCATTCTATTTCACTGGATTGTGTGTTAATTTAAATCTATTAAATTAAACCATCTCAATAGTTCCAGTTGTAAATGTAATGATATATCTATTATATTATTTCAAAAAAATAATAGAGGCTTAAATGCTAGAGTAACTTTTAAAGTCGCGAAGGAATTTATAAGTAATAAATTTGGTTAAGTCCTATATATATATAGATGTGTGTTTTAACTATTAGAACTCGCGCAGTGTTTTATTAAATACATAATTAAATACGCGAGAGTATATTATAGTCTTAACGGGAAATTCATCGCGCTTTAGAATGTTATTTGATTTTTCGGTATATTACATGTCTTTTTCTTTCATACAGAGTGATCGTAACCTTTGCGATCCCAGCATAAAAGAAATCATACATCTTAAAACTTCCAGACATATTGATGAAACATTTTTTAAATTTAATCTTGTGGCGGTCCGATGCGACCTAGCTATCATAATTACATGAAAGAAAGCCTACCCAAGAACATTTAAATAAATCATCAAATTAAATTTCAACCTGTAAGATAAACTGGAAGATGAACAGTTGCCAGTAGCGATATTTTATTTACTGCTCTGTTGTGAGAGAGTACCTATTTACATGACTGAGCCTAGATTTTCCTCACTGGATTAAAAACTTTACCGGACAGTTGCTATCATCACGCATTGAAGGAATTTTACCACCACTTCATTTTCACCCCTGTATCGAACTGTGTCAGTGCCATCCCATAGACTCCTTTTTTATACAATAAAACACAAGAACTCTTAGGCTTCAAGTCCGGCGATAAGTGGGAATATTTGCTATCAGCAAACCTCGCTATATCTGGGGCAGGACATCGAAGTACTAGACATTTTCACATGTCAAGAGTGTAATTGCTGTTTATATAATTCTATGGATTGTCTGATGCTGCAATCGGTAAGTGTGTGTGAGTATATGAGTGTGGATCCTCACGCGCGTGCATGAATGACAGGAGATTTAATTTTTTTTGAAAACCATTTTGTTAACTTGCCTACTGGGTAATAATAATAGCCCCTTCAGTCATAAACTGACTATGGGAATGCGCCCCTGAGGTGACAGCCCTCAACTGCTTATTTTCCTGGTGCTCCTTTCGACGTTTTCTCCTCACCTCTGCTTCTTGTGTGAGCCTCTCTTCGCCCAATCTGAGGTGGTGCCGTAAATAGCATCGCCACTTTGTGCGATCGGCAGCTTCATCCTCCCATGTTGCTGGATCCATGTCCAGTGCCCTCATATCTCTCTTGCACACATCTTTGAACCTCAGCTGTGGTCGCCCAACTGTTCTCTTGCCATCTGCTAATTGTCCGTAGAAGATATCTTTTGGGATGCGACCATCTTCCATGCGGCGAACATGGCCAAGCCAGCGAAGTCTGCGCTGTCTAAGCAGCGTATACATACTTTGAAGGGTAATACATTTTCTGTATACCCTGCATTGTTCCTTTAAGTGGGATATTTTGGTAACTCTGTTAAAAAAAACCTCCCCTTTTTTCATTTTCTTAGTAAAGGGAAGAACAATTGGGAATAACAGGATTTTTTCTACCACCCATACCTAATATTGTAACACCTCTTTCAGAGTAATTAAATTCACTGGTGGGTTACATTACCTATGTTCCTGATAATTATCTATCTTTGGACTGGGTTTATATTTGTCTAATACAAGCGGGAAGGGCTTAGTCGATACCAATCTTCTTCACCCCCCCCCCCTCACCTGGTCAGTTGTATTTTCTGTACTTATGATAATTTTATGTAACACTTGATATTTGTTTGTGATTTGATTTTTAAGTTTAATAAACATCATAAACTTATTTAGTACTGTGTTGGAATACCCAAAGCCCAAATTTCCCCTATTTGTTTAATATAGTTTGTATTCACGTGCGTCTGTGTGTTTGAAGCACCAAATCGGTGTGAGCGCAGGTGTGTGTCTGGAGACTGGCAAATAATTGTTTGACCAGGAGAGTCTGAAGAGAAGATTGAGAGGAACGATTTGTCGTAAATAAGTCTGTCTTTACTCTCCCCAGCACTCTGTCAAGCAACTATTTACTCTCTACATTTTCTATCACTGAACTTTCATCATCATTCTCCACTCTAAACCGGACCACCATTTCTAAGACTCTTCTCTCAAAATAAATTTACGACACGAGTGGCTAAGCGGTTAGAACATTTGCCTCTCGGCGGCAAAGCTACCGAATTCTGGGATCGAAGCTTTGTAGCGACACTCGCTATTCACCAGCTGTAAATGGGTACCTGACTCTGCTCTTCAGAAGGGAAGGCAAACACAGCGGAGAAGGGAACTGATCACCCCATCTCATAAAACTGGACCTAGTATAGTGAAGTGGGTAACACTGCACACCCCTATGGTGGTATCTATTATGGGACAATCTTTACCTTTTTACTACTTCAAAACAGTGCTCTCTTTTGTTCTCTGTTACCCCCTAGCAAGCACGTTTCAAACTGTCCTAATCTGTTGACGTGTCCACAATATCCAGTTATTAATAATAGTAAATAACATCATCTTGTGTCGGATGAGTGGCGAAGACAACCATGTCTCTCCACATATCTCAATCCTGACATTTTTCATCTGTTGATCTACTCTTCAAGTTTTTCCTGCGCCGTCCCTAAGGCCTCTTGTTTTTCTGTTGTTACGTTTTTTTTTATAGTTATTCTCCTTACAACATTTATCTAGTGAAAGTAGACTCACATACCTTACCCATCCCCCTTGTATTGCTTGTTATTTAAGCAATTTTTATTATTTTTTTTTTTATTTGCCCTTAAATATAATAGTAACATGACTATTATCTTTCTTTCTTTCTTAATCGGAACCTCTTCTACCCCGTAAACAGAGTGTAGAGGTGACCTAAAGAGCACAAAGCTCCTGGGCAAAACATGCAATCAAAGTGTTTGACAAACAGGTGATTAGCCCATTGACTATTATCTTGATCGTTAAATACGAGTTTGCCTTCCTTTAATGTTTCAGTTTTAAAATTTATGTTATCTCTGAAGAGCCACCGTTACTTTTCAGGACATTTCATTTAGCAAAGAAAGAACCGATTCATAACTGTATCCTTGCATGGTTGTCATATTCTAGTTTTTGTTCTCTGGGACAGACATCGCTCTCTGTCTTATTCTATAGAACATAGATTGTTCTATTTCTTTTTCACTATAACGGACAGGCTTCTATGGCTTGTTTTCTGTAACATATATAACAAAATATCGGGTACAAGCTTGCTGTGTAACGTCACGATTCATTTTCGTGGCGCTATCTCTTTTGACGTAACGTGGTGGTCCACGAATGGTGGCCAAAGATTTAGAATAATATATAAATTTAAGAAAGGTAGTAACCTTTGCGTAAGAACTATTCTTGATAGTAATACATATAAATAGACGGATTGGGTTCCTATTTAGGGAGCATGTAGGGGTTGAAGGAGGACACGTACATACACGATGAGTTATCTCGGCTTCCGCAAGGCTTTTCTCCCCACGCTTGTCTCCCCACGCTTGTCTGCAGAATAACTGTGTGTCAATAAGCTATGAAGGAAATTCAGCCAGATATAAATATAGATAAGTGTGTATAGGTATATAAAACGAGCAAGCACGGGTGCAAACATAAAATGAAATTCTGAAAATAGCAATAAAATATATACCAAATAAAAATATGCCACAACACCTTAAACCAATAAATAACATTACTAAGAAAAGAAAAACTCAGTGGAATAAAGAACCAGTTGCCTGGTGGAATAAAAACTGTGCAGTAATTTATGAGAGAAGAAAAAGGGCATTACAAAAATATAGAAATAAACAAACAGAAGAAAACTATAATGAGTATAAACTTATTAGGAATGAATCTAACAGAACAATATTTAAAGCCAAAGAAACTAACTGGAAGGAGTTTTGTCAGTCACTTAAACCTAGCACTCAAATTAAAGAAGTATGGGAAAAGCTTAAGGCAATCAAAGGGAACAATAAGAAAGCAATAATGCCAACAATCAAACTACCAAAGAGAGCAGAAACAGATAAAGAAAAAGCTAATGCACTTGCCGAATATTTCTATAAAGTCAGTGCAAAGAGTATTCTTGGACAGGAAGAAAATGAGAGAAGAGAAAGACTTAGGATACAGTTTTCAAAAGAACTACCAGACCAGATAGACGAAACAAACTATTTAGATGCTGATATAACAGAGGAAGAAGTAACTAATGCAATAAAAGATCAATCTAATACGGCCTCAGGGCAAGATTTACTTAGTTATGAAATCCTTAAGAAAGAACTATAAACATAATAACTTCCCTTTATAATAAAATCTGGAGCTTAGGAAAGATACCAAAAGCATGGAAAGTAGCTATGATAGTACCCATCCTAAAACCCAATAAGGAAGCCCATGATGTAAGTTCATATAGGCCTATCTCCTTAACATCACAACTAGGTAAAATACTGGAAACTGTTGTTAACAAAAGATTAAAATTCTACCTGGGAAAAAATCAGTTATATAGCCCAAACCAGTTAGGGATTAGAGCAGATAGAAGTACAGTAGACCAGCTTGTAAGATTAGAACACGATGTAAAGCTAGGGTTCAAGAGAACAGAGAAAACAGTAGCAGTTTTTCTAGATGTCGCAAGAGCATATGATGAATGCTGGCGAGATGGAGCTCTTTACAAAATGAAAAAGATTGACATTACTGGTAAAACCTATAGGTATATAGAAAACTTTTTACAGAACAGGTATTTTGCGGTACAGGTAAACAATGATAAGTCAGATATATATGAACAACAGAATGGGATTCCTCAGGGATCAGTGATTTCACCTACAATTTTCACTATAGCTGTAAATGACTTAGCAGATGAATTTAACGACATTAAGAATGCAGTATCTCAATTTGCAGACGACTGTGCCATTTGGCGATCTGGAAAAAAACTTGGACCATGTTTTCAAAAAACTTCAAAATCAAATAGACAAAGTTTCAGAGTGGATGAAAAGCTGGGGCTTCCAAATTAATGTAAACAAAACAGTAGGTATGATTTTCAGCAAAGGAAATTTAAAAAAAAATAACAAAATCAATATAACCATTAAAGGACAGAAAATATGTACCTCCTCAACAACAAGATTTCTGGGCGTAACTTTAGATAAACAACTAAATTATAATAAACATATAGACAATTTGGTAGAACTCTGTAGGGGACCCCTAAATTTACTAAGGATTGTTAAAGGTAATGGATGGAGGGCCAGCAATAAAATAATGCTTATGTTCTACAAGTCTTTCATCAGTGTGAAACTGGATTATGCCAGCATAGTCTATGACTCAACTGCAGCTTCTAACAAAGCGAAACTGGACATGATTCAAAATGCAGCCATGAGAACCATTACAGGTGCATTTTAAATCGACACCAGTAGAAGCGCTAGAAGTAGCTCTTGGCATACCTCCCCTTGATCTAAGACGGAAAGAACTGAGAATAAATTATTGAGTAAAGTTGCACAAGAAGTGACCCACCCAGCACATAAAGCATTTGTCAAAAACCAACCAAGTGTATGGGACGTCCCATTAAATAAAGACAGATATCCAACAGGGTAGAGAACGATAGAAGACCTAACGCAGTTCAAAGAAATATCAAACATAATTGAAAATAGTAATAAATACAGAAGCAAAATACCACCCTGGGAACTAAAAACACCAATCATAGACTACTCACTTACTGAAAAGATCAAACAAAACATAGAAGATAAGGAAGCCAAAATGATAAGTAGATAGTTCATAGATCAACTAACAAAATATCGGGTACAAGCTTGCTGTGTAACGTCACGATTCATTTTCGTGGCGCTATCTCTTTTGGCGTAACGTGGTGGTCCACGAATGGTGGCCAAAGATTTAGAATAATATATAAATTTAAGAAAGGTAGTAACCTTTGCGTAAGAACTATTCTTGATAGTAATACATATAAATAGACGGATTGGGTTCCTATTTAGGGAGCATGTAGGGGTTGAAGGAGGACACGTACATACACGATGAGTTATCTCGGCTTCCTCAAGGCTTTTCTCCCCACGCTTGTCTCCCCACGCTTGTCTGCAGAATAACTGTGTGTCAATAAGCTATGAAGGAAATTCAGCCAGATATAAATATAGATAAGTGTGTATAGGTATATAAAACGAGCAAGCACGGGTGCAAGCATAAAATGAAATTCTGAAAATAGCAATAAAATATATACCAAATAAAAATATGCCACAACACCTTAAACCAATAAATAACATTACTAAGAAAAGAAAAACTCAGTGGAATAAAGAACCAGTTGCCTGGTGGAATAAAAACTGTGCAGTAATTTATGAGAGAAGAAAAAGGGCATTACAAAAATATAGAAATAAACAAACAGAAGAAAACTATAATGAGTATAAACTTATTAGGAATGAATCTAACAGAACAATATTTAAAGCCAAAGAAACTAACTGGAAGGAGTTTTGTCAGTCACTTAAACCTAGCACTCAAATTAAAGAAGTATGGGAAAAGCTTAAGGCAATCAAAGGGAACAATAAGAAAGCAATAATGCCAACAATCAAACTACCAAAGAGAGCAGAAACAGATAAAGAAAAAGCTAATGCACTTGCCGAATATTTCTATAAAGTCAGTGCAAAGAGTATTCTTGGACAGGAAGAAAATGAGAGAAGAGAAAGACTTAGGATACAGTTTTCAAAAGAAACTACCAGACCAGATAGACGAAAACAAACTATTTAGATGCTGATATAACAGAGGAAGAAGTAACTAATGCAATAAAAGATCAATCTAATACGGCCTCAGGGCAAGATTTACTTAGTTATGAAATCCTTAAGAAAGAACTATAAAACATAATAACTTCCTTTATAATAAAATCTGGAGCTTAGGAAAGATACCAAAAGCATGGAAAGTAGCTATGATAGTACCCATCCTAAAACCCAATAAGGAAGCCCATGATGTAAGTTCATATAGGCCTATCTCCTTAACATCACAACTAGGTAAAATACTGGAAACTGTTGTTAACAAAAGATTAAAATTCTACCTGGGAAAAAATCAGTTATATAGCCCAAACCAGTTAGGGATTAGAGCAGATAGAAGTACAGTAGACCAGCTTGTAAGATTAGAACACGATGTAAAGCTAGGGTTCAAGAGAACAGAGAAAACAGTAGCAGTTTTTCTAGATGTCGCAAGAGCATATGATGAATGCTGGCGAGATGGAGCTCTTTACAAAATGAAAAAGATTGACATTACTGGTAAAACCTATAGGTATATAGAAAACTTTTTACAGAACAGGTATTTTGCGGTACAGGTAAACAATGATAAGTCAGATATATATGAACAACAGAATGGGATTCCTCAGGGATCAGTGATTTCACCTACAATTTTCACTATAGCTGTAAATGACTTAGCAGATGAATTTAACGACATTAAGAATGCAGTATCTCAATTTTCAGACGACTGTGCCATTTGGCGATCTGGAAAAAACTTGGCCCATGTTTTCAAAAAACTTCAAAATCAAATATACAAAGTTTCAGAGTGGATGAAAAGCTGGGGCTTCCAAATTAATGTAAACAAAACAGTAGGTATGATTTTCAGCAAAGGAAATTTAAAAAAAAAATAACAAAATCAATATAACCATTAAAGGACAGAAAATATGTACCTCCTCAACAACAAGATTTCTGGGCGTAACTTTAGATAAACAACTAAATTATAATAAACATATAGACAATTTGGTAGAACTCTGTAGGGGACCCCTAAATTTACTAAGGATTGTTAAAGGTAATGGATGGAGGGCCAGCAATAAAATAATGCTTATGTTCTACAAGTCTTTCATCAGGGGGAAACTGGATTATGCCAGCATAGTCTATGACTCAACTGCAGCTTCTAACAAAGCGAAACTGGACATGATTCAAAATGCAGCCATGAGAACCATTACAGGTGCATTTAAATCGACACCAGTAGAAGCGCTAGAAGTAGCTCTTGGCATACCTCCCCTTGATCTAAGACGGAAAGAACTGAGAATAAATTATTGAGTAAAGTTGCACAAGAAGTGACCCACCCAGCACATAAAGCATTTGTCAAAAACCAACCAAGTGTATGGGACGTCCCATTAAATAAAGACAGATATCCAACAGGGTAGAGAACGATAGAAGACCTAACGCAGTTCAAAGAAATATCAAACATAATTGAAAATAGTAATAAATACAGAAGCAAAATACCACCCTGGGAACTAAAAACACCAATCATAGACTACTCACTTACTGAAAAGATCAAACAAAACATAGAAGATAAGGAAGCCAAAATGATAAGTAGATAGTTCATAGATCAACTAACAAAATATCGGGTACAAGCTTGCTGTGTAACGTCACGATTCATTTTCGTGGCGCTATCTCTTTTGACGTAACGTGGTGGTCCACGAATGGTGGCCAAAGATTTAGAATAATATATAAATTTAAGAAAGGTAGTAACCTTTGCGTAAGAACTATTCTTGATAGTAATACATATAAATAGACGGATTGGGTTCCTATTTAGGGAGCATGTAGGGGTTGAAGGAGGACACGTACATACACGATGAGTTTATCTCGGCTTCCGCAAGGCTTTTCTCCCCACGCTTTTCTCCCCACGCTTGTCTGCAGAATAACTGTGTGTCAATAAGCTCTGAAGGAAATTCAGCCAGATATAAATATAGATAAGTGTGTATAGGTATATAAAACGAGCTAGCACGGGTGCAAGCATAAACTGAAATTCTGAAAATAGCAATAAAATATATACCAAATAAGAATATGCCACAACACCTTAAACCAATAAATAACATTACTAAGAAAAGAAAAACTCAGGGGAATAAAGAACCAGTTGCCTGGTGGAATAAAAACTGTGCAGTAATTCATGAGAGAAGAAAAGGGGCATTACAAAAATATAGAAATAACAAAACAGAAGAAAACTATAATGAGTATAAACTTATTAGGAATGAATCTAACAGAATAATATTTAAAGCCAAAGAAACTAACTGGAAGGAGTTTTGTCAGTCACTTAAACCTAGCACTCAAATTAAAGAAGTATGGAAAAGCTTAAGGCAATCAAAGGAAACAATACCACAATAGGGAATAAAAAAGAGCTACAGTGTAACAGAAGGAGCTTCGATTTTTACCGCAGAGATGGTAGCAATTCTTAAAAGTTTAGAAATAATCGAAGATAACCCACCAGAAGCTGTTACGATATTTACAGACTCACTATCATCACTACAAGCACTAGAACACCCAGGTAAATGTAGCCGGCCAGACATAAAGGAAGAAATTCTAGCAATTAATACTTCACTAGGACACAGAGGATGTAGTGTGAGGCCAGTATGGGTTCCAGCACACATAGGTATTGCTGGCAACGAGTTGGTAGACCAGAACGCCAAGAATGGAAGAACAAGTAAAAACAATATAAAAGCAGGACTAGGAAGGTCGGAGATCAAGAGCCAAGTGAAGATAACTATAAACGAGGAATGGAAGACAACATGGAAGAAAAGTACAAAAGGCAGACACGCGTTCAAACTGCTGAAAGAACCAACAAGGACGTGCCAGGTCAGAGAAGAATTAAAGATACCATCAAACAAAAAACTGTGGCATCTCCGTCTCGGTGCAGCATACTTTATGGTAGAAGAACCACACTGCCAAGAATGTCAGGAAGAGAATGACATAGACCACTACCTGATCCACTGTAAAAAGTATGAATAACAAAGGCTTGAATTAAAAACTTACTATAGAAATCACAATATAGACTTAACAGGTGATAAGGTTTTAAATATAGATGCCCCAAGAGATGCCCAATCAATACTTAAAAGATATATACATAAACCAAAGGAAAAAAATATAAGGTTAGTACTTCAGGAAAAACATCCAACTCAATAGAAATTAAGCAACAAGAACTAACAAAGCATTAACCAAAAAGTAACTACTCATAGGACAAGGAAAGACAACAAGGTTAAAAAAAGGGCAACAACTCAAAATGAACAAATACTAATACAAAATAAAACCAAGAGTAAAGGACAATAGTTATCTATAAACAATACAAAAAAGTAAATAAAATTGACAAATACTAATATAAATAAAAATCAGCAACTGCAAAAGACAATAGTTAATTAAATTGAATACAAATTAATAAATAAAATGACACTAAATACCCCAATTATAACCAACTTTCAGGTTGAACAGGGTAGACCAAGATGGAACGAGAAGAGGCAATAACGGTCAGATGTTAAGTGCCGATCTACAACCATCAACCCATCAAAACAACAACAACAACAACAACAACAGCAATCATAAACATTCTCTCAATCAAAGTTACAAACTCCAACTACGGAGTTGTATATATTATATATAATATACAGTATACATATAATATTTGGAGTAGCAATTTAAAATAATAGTGGAAAGTGTGAATTACGTTTGATTTGTTGACTCGTACCTTAATATTTAGAAAGATCATATCAACTCATGAATGTAGGGTTTGGAGGAAAAGTTCAATTTAATTGACCCTGTACGCCACTAAGCTCTTTACGTCTTTACGTTGGGTTGTCGCTGGAGCCTTGTTTTAGTGGTGCGGGGTCTCATTGGATTCTTGACTTTTCTCTTCACGTCAGGAGTTAAGTGGCGTCTGGAATCACGTTAGTTTTAAGCATAGATCTCACAAATGTGCTGCCTTCTAATGCCTTCTAGAACCGTCTCTCAGGATTGGTTTCCAGAAATGACTACCAACAACTTGGGAAAGATAAAAGATAGTCTCTTGTAAATTTTTGCCTCCTGATGTAGAGGAAATCATGCATGCCTGCTCCTTGTTTACTCTCTTACCCATCTTCATAAGCGACCTCCCGTCAATCCCATCTATTAAACAAATGAAAATGAGATCACACAGACAGTTGAAAGTGAGTTTAGGAGTGAGAGAATATAAATGAATCAGAATATAATATATACACATTCGGTCAATCTGAAGTGAAGTTTTGACATATCTTCTTCTTCTTCCTCGTTCGCCCTGAAAAGGACGGTGGTTGCGTTGTGTCTGTTTACGCCTAAGCTGTGATATCTGCACCTTTCGGTCGACACATCCGACTTCTGCACGGCATTTTTTAGGACCGTGTTTGCCTTCCCATTGCGATCCACACTCGCTCAGCCAGACTGCACTGCTGCAGACTGTTTCCAGGACCACCACGTGGAGGTGGAGTGCGGTCTTGACCAGCTCTGATTCGCTGGTCCTGACGCAGGCAGTCAAGCTATGAGTCGCTGACTGCGTTCTCTATTGCTGCGTCTTTGGGTCCCAAAAAATATTTAAAATGTATACTTTATTATATCGTCATTATCAATTCTTCTTTCTGCCCCCTATGGAGTATAGAGTCACCTCTGCCGTTGATCTCTTGTTGGGAAACCCGTACGAAGCAGTCACCAGCTCTGACAGAGGTGCTTTATATAGCAATTTATTTTACATGATGAAGTCGCTGACCTCATGCAGAGCTTTATATAAATTTTACTTCCGGCTGTAGGAGGCAGAAAAGTGGCCCTGACAATGTTTCATGCCTGCTAACAAGTTCCACCTTTCGACATGCCAACGAAATTCCCTTTGTCCCCTCAACAAGAAGCTGGGGACTGCTAATCTAACATGCGCTTGTCTGATCTCTTAATGAACCCGTTTAAGGGTGGGAAAAGGAAAAAACGAACATTGGTTAAGGATGGAAAGAAAAACAGAATGAATGAATATCATCTGGTGGCAATTTACAATACTATCACATCTTTCTGTTTCTTCTTTTTTACTTAATCATCATCTTCTTCTTCTTCTTTTTATAATCACTTCTATCTATTTCGTTTTCTTCGCCTGTCTTTTATGTTTTATTTCTTCTTTTTTTTGTGTGTGTGGTACATTTTTAATAATTAGACCTTAACTATATTTTTTCTTCCTCGCTGTCCTTGTTCTGTTCCACATTATTATGGCGTTATTCATTGTTCCGAGTCTTTGAAGATTCTTTTTACCGTAGGGACGGTGTTATCCATTGTCCCCATTACAGCGTGCATATGCCAGTGGCCTCGTACAATGAACACATGCGTGTGTGGCCTGTTGTTCTATCACAGAGGTTTGTGAAAGTAATTGGGTTTTTTTTTTTTTTTTTTTCATTGAAGGTTTTGCCTTATTGTGACGAAGCACGTCCTTTCAGCCCAGATTTAAGTATGTTTATTTATATCGGAGCACAATTTGGCATTCAAAACATTAAGTAACCACAACTCCTGAAGCGAATGTTGATAAAAACTTATTGGTGGGCCCCAAAAAGGGACTACTAACTTTTATCAGGCTAACATGAAGTAGCCTGAAAAGGTTTAGTCCTAAAACGAACTGCAAGCCCGTTCCAGCGTTGACAGATAAAAAAGTCCTGAAAAATGTTTTGTTAGGGTACCTGTCCAATCACAGAGGAATGTAAGGGTATCTGTCAAATCCACGATCATGTTAACAGCTGCCCAATCACATAGGCATGTAAGGGTACTGTCCACCTCACAGAGGCATGCAGTATCTGTCAATCCACAGAGGCATGTTATCGGTAGCTGCACAATCACAGTCGGCATGTAAAGGTATCTGTTCAATCACAGAGGCATGTAAGGGTATCTGGTCCATCACAGAGGCATGAACTGCTTCTCACAATCATGTAAGACTTATCTGTCCCAATCACAGAGGCATGTAAGGTATCTGTCATATCACAAAGGCATGCTAAGGGTTATCTGTCCAATCACAGAGATATATTTCTAAGGGCATCTGCTGTGACGTAACGGACATTATGCCCTGATCGATGTATTATCCGAAGGCATCTAAAGGAACCCCTGATTCATCTATTGTAACTTTAACCTGCATGCAGCAATTTCCACGAGAAATTTTACACGCTGGCATGTAAATGTAGCCTGCTATCTTCTGTGAACTTTTTGAGATCCAATGGCCTTTGATGGGAGGCAATCTCGCCCACGACCATAGCTGAGAACGATTTATAGCATCAGAGGCATGTAAGGGGACCGTCTGCCAGAGACAACTCCTGTCACTAGAGGCAATGTAACAGCAGTTCATTTTCTTACCTCCAATGTCGCCCGCCTGGTGTAAGTTGCCAAAGCTGTCTCAAGAACAGCTTGGATATATCAAAGACAGGCTATCTTCAGAATTCAAGTGGAGTATACGATCTAAAGTCAGGTGACTCTCAAATAACGCAGGTTAGCGTCTCGTGAAAATTTTCGCACCTTATGCGAGCAGACTCTGGACGAAGAAATCGGTAGACCGGGGAAAAAAAACGAAGGCCACAGCATTACACAACGGCGGTTTAGTACCTCGGATTAGTTATACTTCAAAGAAATTGTGGAAAACTCATCCACGTCCCCCATTTATAAGTTTACATTGCAGCATGTTAAATAACACGAGAATGCAATTTTACACGTTCGTAATCTGACAGAATCATTAGATTCACTAGCACTATTTCTTCTAGTCGGGATTCTTTTGATGGATTTCATCTTTGAGGGGGAGGTTTGGACTATTTGAGTATACATTCTTTCTGCGCAAGACCGGTAATTTATGTACCCATTAGCTTCGAGTGATCAGAACTAAATTATTTTCACTAGGATTGTCTTTAAATTAACGTTAGGGTTAAATAAATAAAAGAGGTATTCAAAAGTTTTTCTAGTGCAAACTAGGAAGGATGTTACATCTAAAAATATTTCCTAAGCTACAATTGACGCGTAAAGGGAATTAATAACTAGTAATTACAGATTTTCTTATATTGGCTGTCGCCCCGTTCCTGGGTGGTGGAGTTGTGTGAAGCTTAGGATGATGATCAGAAAATATTTGTTAGGTACCATTCAGGTTGTTAGGTGGATGATTTTTGGTTTGATGTGTTTATAGTAGAGAATTCAAGTGGAGCGGTATACGATCTAAAGAGTTTCAGGGAAACTCATCAAGCTAGAAACGTAATGGGGTTTTGGTTAAGGCGTCTCGAGATTAAGGTAATTTTCGCACCCTTATGCGAGCAGCCTGAGGATAGGAGATGGAATGAAGATGTGGTTTATTTTAGGACCTGTACGGAAAACGGGGAAAACAAAAAGCGGTTAACAAGGTACGGCGTTGTACCTCGGATTTGCTATACTTCAAGAAAAAGAGGTTGTTGAGGAAATGGTATCACGTACCCATTTAAGTTACATTCGAGATGTATAAATAAAGAACTCCGAAAAACTGACTTTTTAATCCGGTTCGTTCTGACGAATTCCTAGTTTCACTAGCATAAGCTAGTCCGAGGAGGATTAGGTATGGTTTATGGAGTTAGATTTTCCCATCTACCCTTTCGTTTGACTATTAATGAGTGTATTCTTTCTGCGCAGACGGTAATTTTATACATTAGCTTCGAGTGATTCAGTGGTCTATGTTATTTTCACTGGATTGTGGTGTAAATTTAAACCTTATTAAATAAACCCATTTTCAAAGTTCTAGTGCAAACTAAATGTTACATCCTAAAAATATTTCCTAATACAATTGACGCGTAAAGGGAATTATAACTAGTAAATACAGTTTAGTTCTGTATAGATAGATGTGCTTTTGATTATTTTTAACTCACGGGGAGTTTTTCCTGATTTGTTAATTGACGACGCTAATAAAGTAAATAGGCTAACTGTAATTTATCGCGTGTCAGATTATAATATAATTTGTAATGCATTTCTTGTTTTGATTATCTTTCATTCAGAACGATCATTCAACCTGCATCCCAGCAATTATTAATTATATACAGAGTTCTGCCAACTCAATTCGATAACTCCAGTAACATATGAACTTTTTTAAAGCTAAACTTGTGGCGACCTGTAATGGGCCCCGCTCCTCTGCATTTAACTTTAGAATAAAGCCACCCAAATGAAACACTTTTAAAATACTAGTTCATATAGGTCCCTTACAGTAAACTGGAAGCAGAACATATTTTATTCACTGCCCTATTTGTGAAGAAGAACATAGATCTACCTGAACACTGTCTGTCAAGTATATTCAGTGGATTTTACCCACCCCCCAAGAAAAACTTACCTCACTGTTTTTTTAACTTGTGACAGTACGGAAAAAGAAAGTTATCTCCGCCAGCTGTGCCAATTTTAGGAACCACACCATACCTCACGCCTAGCCAAGTGCCTGTGCCATTCATTAGGAACTTTATCTTAACCAACAGTAGCCTTTACGCTTCACCGTCTGGCGATTTTTTGAGACTATTTGTTACCTCGTTAAATCTGGGGCCTGACACGGAAGAAATAAGAAGACCAGTCCATTATTCCACGGTATTAGCTGCTGTGGTAAATGATTCCTAGAGTGCCAGAATTCACCATTTTGGTAAGTCTGCGTGTGTGTCTGTGGGATGGCCAGCCCTAGTGTGTTTTTTTTTAATGAAAGGAGATTTAATATTCTCTTTACCCTTTTAATTAGTTCGACCTAGTATTAAGGTGCATTATATTCCTTGTACGGGACTTCTCCTAGCGGGATTGTGTAACTGTGTTCATTCCCCCCCTCCCGTAAAATTTGTTGATTAAAGGGAGACATTTGAGACCCTAGCTTTTCCTCTACACCCCCCCCCCCTTTACTGTAACCCCATTGCCCCAGAGTAATAAATTTACCGGTTGGTTAAATTGCCTATCTCTGATCACCCCCCCCCCCCCCTTTCTTGTCTTTTGGACCGGGTCTTGTCTGTTAGTAAATACAAACGGGAAAAGGTGGATGGGATATTTCTCCTCAAACCCCCCTCTTCCCTTATCATATTTGTATTCTGTAACCTTTGATTTTTAACTGTAAATGTATAATTATTTGTGACTGATTTATGATAATAAAGGTATTGAACTTTATTTGTATTGGTTGTCGGCTGGCCCAAAACTCCAAACATTTTCCATCTGTGTAGGCTGTATTCATGTACGCTGTGCGACAGAATCACCAAATCGGTGAGTGCGCCTGAGCGACTGGAACTGACAAACAATTGTTTGTTCAGAAGAGAGATAGGAATAGTCTGTGAGAAACAGATATTGTCGTAATAAGAGACTGTCCTTGCTCTTCCCAGCGCTTGTGAATCTACTACCTCATTCTCCTAAATCCTTATTCTCACAGAGCCTTCAATATCACTCTACACTCTAAAGGGACCAATATCCATCAGAACCCTCTCTCAGATAAAAATTACGACATCTGCCCAATCACAGAGATATGTAAAGGTGTCTGAACTGCTGCAAGGAAAGTGAGGATACATGATCTGGAACATTTCAGACATCACTGCTTCCTGTTTGATATCATTTGTATACCGCTTTCAGCGTACGTGAATTTGTGCCCTAAACATTTCATTTTAAGGTGTTGTCACAAATCCTGCTTTTCTAACACACAAGACATTGATGTTGTTCTTATCAGTTATAACGTTCATGTGCTAGCCAGCCCTAGTTATACCAGATCAATACCGCCTTTTTTTTCCTCTTATTCTCTGTTGTTCTCTATAAATGCTAAATATTTAGGACACATGTGAAGTACACCCATTACTCCCGGCAGAAGCTGGGGACGCCGTGTCACATTAAGAAACGCAAAACTCCAAGACCAGATAATATAACAGTAGAGTAAATGTGAGACAATTTAGAGTAGACAGGAGAACAAAGCTGCTGAATAACTTCTACAACAGTGGATAAATACCTTATTTGCATATCTTATTTCCGTAAGCAAGGCATTCATATTTTTCCACTGGAAACTAGAGCATTGTAATATAACAAAATGGTCCATTTGACACGTTCTATTTGAATAGAAATAAGATACATTGGCCATTCCCGCTACCTTCCTGCCGGAAGCAGATTTGATCATCTTATTTTATGTCTTGGTGAACGAGTTTCCTTTTCTTTCTTTTTTTCATTTCTTTCTTTCCTTTTAATATATTTTGCATTAAACCAATCATCTGTTTTTAGCGCTTTCCTTCCTGACGCGGCAACATTCTATACAAGGTGTTAATCAAATGGATAATCGGAAACCTCCTAATATTTTTTATACAAGAGTTTTTTAGACAGTAAAAGAACATAGAATACCCACACATTCACAAATTAATTTTTAAAATCAATTCTCTTTAGTAGTCTCAGACTCAATCGAATAATAAAATATGGAATTCAAAAAGTGGGATTTTGACTTTATACCCTCATGATTAACTAAATAATTTTATTATTAAACTCTGACAGATTAGATTACTGTCTGTGTTACTTAAAATATTGCTATTTAGCATCGTTAAATATGTCTTTAGCATGCCTATAATTTTGTTTGTAATGCCTCTTCCCCTGTATATAATATACTTACTACGTTCTGCAATATCCTAAGCTGTTCGTTTAAAGCCTGAAACACTACTCTACACTCTTATCTCTTGTTTAACTACACTCGTAGTTATCTATGCCCTGTCTTAGTTTGTCTAATGTTGCTAACTCTTCATCTCTCGTTATTGAAACATAATGATACATGCTCTATTTGTGTATTTGCTTATGTTATATTTTTTCTCTTTTGTACATTGAAATATCGTCCTTAGATCTATGTTTCTTACTTCAGCTCTAAAGTCGTTAATCATCTTTTAACAGAGGTAGACGATGCTTTTTTTTTAGCTTTCTGTTTCCTGCTGCAAACTTTAAATTTGTTAACTATTTTTGTATCATAGATGAACACAGCTTTTGTAGTCAAAGATGTATTTAACTGGATATGTTAGTTATAAGAACTAGTTGTAAGAACATGAAAGAAAAATGGACAGAATACATAAAGCTGCTCTACGACTGAGAAAGATCATAATGGTATATTCAATTCAACTATCAAAGACCACCAGTACTCGTGACAGAAGATGAGGACACCAAGAGAATAAGGGGCAAAGCCCTTAGACCAGATAATATAACAGATGAAACAGTGAGTTAGGCAGGGATGTGTGCTGGTCACCTGAAAGATTCAATCTGCACAGTGAACATTTCTTGAGATCCAAAGAGGACCTGTTACGAATATCCTTCTTCTTATTCGAAAACTCTCAGACGTCCACTTGAATGTTTTCAAAGAAAGCAGTAGTCAGTTTGAGGCTGTTTGAATCTCCGTAGAACTTTTACACGAATGGTACTGGTGTCTTAATAGCCAGAAAAGTTACAATAAATGATGGGTGCAATATTGACAGAAAGTGAAAATAAAAGCAGTTGTCTAAATAGCCCCCAGGCAGAAGTAATGGCCATCTGAAAGAAAAAAATTTCTCCGTAATGCTTTATCAAAGTAAATGGGACAGGTTTGAAACAAATCGATAGATTCAAACGCCACGACACGTTAATAACATCGGATGGAAGATGCATCTCAGAAGTGAAAAGTAGACCATCCCACGCAAAAGCAGTATTCCATAAAATGAAAAGTATTTTAAACAATAACCGTTTGTCAATGGAAGTAAGAAAGAGAGTTCTTCACTGTTACCTCGAACCAATACTAACATATGGAAGTGAGTCATGGAAATTACTAAGCAAGCATGACAAGCCCTGGAAGATCAGAGTTGTGGTTTTACAGGAAGAATGTTCAGAATACCATAGACAGTTAAAAAGACTCATGAAGATGTCCCGAAAGAAGCCAGTTTTCGAAGGAAGCTGATTACTACCAACAGCAGGAAGCCATCGACTTTCTTTGGCCATGATATGAAAAGAGGAAGCTAGAATATCTTGTGGCAATATGAAATATTGGAGAACACAGATATAGAAAACACAAACACAACAGACAGGATACTAGACAGTTAGGCATTATGGCATGGAAAGAAGTCAACAACGCAATTGATAAACGCTATTGGAGAATAATCATTTTAGGAGAGACGTTATCACAAATGGCACCAGACATGGTATAGCGAAAGGTTTTCCTAGTGTTGTGACAGTGGTAGAGAAGAAGTAGAATCTCTCTCCAGATAGTATGAAGATCCAGTGCCCGAGAAGTACACTGGTATCACAATTGAGTTACGGCTGTGAATACTCTGAGCTGGACAATAGATTTAGGCTTCAGAAGTATACGGTGCCACTTTCGCTATAATAACCCTATGTGAGAATATAATTAAATTAGAAAAAGTAACTCAAAATTTAACAGTTAAAAATTTACAAAGTCAAATGAGTACAATTTCATAATTTATTATGTACATCTATATATTCTTGTAATGAGAAATGGGTGTTGGAAGATGGTAAAATGTATGATTATTTATAGTTACAAATTAAAATAAATAATAGACAAAAATCTTGGATAAATCTTCCAATCAAATTATAAAAGTCTGTCACAGAATAGTTTGGATATATCTTGCTTTCTAGTCTTTAGCTGTTATCCTCATCGACATTCGCTCTAGAAACTGCTCACAGGATTTTTTAGATGAGTATACATATAACTCATCTGATATTAGCCACATCTGCTCGAGGTTCCTGAGACACACTTGCATCAATAGACTGTCCTTCAGCCCGCCTTATAACTACGGGGGACTAAGGTGTTGAAGATTGGTTAACCTCTAGGCTTCAGTTAGCAGGATCAACGGTCCTCAAGTCTTTAGTAAAATTCGATCAGGAATGATCATAAAACTCGATCGTAAAAACCTGGAACAAAAGGTAATAGGTGGCCATGGTGTTCCAACAATCTCACCACCCACTGCTTTTCGTGAGGCGACCATGTCTTCAGTGTTTGTATATAAATGAATGATTCATGGTGGCATGTTACAGAGATAGCATGATAAGATACTGTCCACTGTGCATAATTAACAAAATACATGAATAAATCACATGTTATGATACATGGGTACGATATAAAATTAATATGAAATTAATATGAAATTAATATGAAGCTGCCATTGAAACATCATTTTTTGATGATGCGTAGATGGCAGAGCGGATAGTGTGATTCGCTTGCATGGCTAGGCGGGGTTGTCGCACGGAAGGTCCAGTGTTCAAATCCTGGGTAAGCCACTCATGTCTGTTGTTTTTCTGTTGTCTGGTGTTCTACTTCTTTATTTCCTGCGAGTGCCTGATAACATACCTTTATATTTGTTTCATATTAATTTCATATTAATTTACTGTTTACAGGCCTCAGGTTTCCCTCCCTTATTTGTAATAAATGTTTGTACAATACCAAACCTACCCACTATCCTGTTCTCACTGTTCTAGTCTACTATCATTTACTGGACACAGTATTAAGGTCCTAAGGTCTTGTTGGATTCGGCCTATACTGCTTGATAGAAATACAACAGAAGTGATTGCGTCATTAATAGGCTGAACTGCCCATGGAGGACTTCTGGTGTCGTGTATTGTGGTTCGCACTATTGACCTGCCATTGAAACATCATTTTTTGATGATGCGTAGATGGCAGAGCGGATAGTGTGATTCGCTTGCATGGCTAGGCGGGGTTGTCGCACGGAAGGTCCAGTGTTCAAATCCTGGGTAAGCCACTCATGTCTGTTGTTTTTCTGTTGTCTGGTGTTCTACTTCTTTATTTCCTGCGAGTGCCTGATAACATACCTTTATATTTGTTTCATATTAATTTCATATTAATTTACTGTTTACAGGCCTCAGGTTTCCCTCCCTTATTTGTAATAAATGTTTGTACAATACCAAACCTACCCACTATCCTGTTCTCACTGTTCTAGTCTACTATCATTTACTGGACACAGTATTAAGGTCCTAAGGGTCTTGTTGGATTCGGCCTATACTGCTTGATAGAAATACAACAGAAGTGATTGCGTCATTAATAGGCTGAACTGCCCATGGAGGACTTCTGGTGTCGTGTATTGTGGTTCGCACTATTGACCTGCCATTGAAACATCATTTTTTGATGATGCGTAGATGGCAGAGCGGATAGTGTGAGTCGCTTGCATGGCTAGGCGGGGTTGTCGCACGGAAGGTCCAGTGTTCAAATCCTGGGTAAGCCACTCATGTCTGTTGTTTTTCTGTTGTCTGGTGTTCTACTTCTTTATTTCCTGCGAGTGCCTGATAACATACCTTTATATTTGTTTCATATTAATTTCATATTAATTTACTGTTTACAGGCCTCAGGTTTCCCTCCCTTATTTGTAATAAATGTGGGTACGATATAACCTTTGCCTTCCACTTATGGATGCCAAGTCACTTATGTACTTGCTGGTATGTCGTAAGCTTCCAGGCAAGAACTAGCCATGATATATTTGGCTAGCCAATTAATGGTTATGCTTCCTGACAATGCCGGTGGAGGTTATCTCTGGTTAGCGTCATTCCCTTTTTTTATGTCTGATACAATCAACTCGTAAATAAAATCTGAAATACAATGATATTAGTCATACATATATCTTTAATAAACTTACATACCCTCTTAGGATTAATAAGCTCACGGTGAGGCTATATTGGTTGCAGTTAATCTGCCCTGCATGCAGCGTGAAAAAAGAACTTTTCTTGCAGATGCTGTCTTCCAGTTTCTCACTCTGGCTTCTGGATTTGGTGTGTGTGATTTTCAACGCGCCGCTCTGTCCTTATATTCGGGCTACTCTCCCGTACGAGAAAGCACCTCCTAAAGTCCGATAAAATTTTCGTTTTATCTCCTGGTTTGAGGCGATCTGTGCTTTCTCTGTACTTGTTTTCTCTTCTTTTCACTACACCCTTATCTCCTTCATTCTTTCCTAGGTGTCAGAACACACACAAGACTACTTGTGCTGTCGGATCAAACCCTATTTGTACTGTGGATTTAACAGGTTAACACATGGCAAATCTAAAGACTTAGGCTCACTATCCACAGGTATGACCACAGCACACAATAGCTGACATTAAATAACCAATAACACCTGGAACAGGTAAGGACCCTTTAATAAATATTGTACACACACAAAACCGCACACGGCTAGCAATACACCTGAAATAACAATGCAATGGAAATGCCAATCTACTTGCCATAATCAACAGCTCAGTATAACAGTACATAATCACCGACATATCTTATCCAGTGAATAAACCATGACTTTCGCTCACCGGCTAAGCCCTGTACTGTAGTAAAGCAATACTCAAACGTACGATACTTAACGTAAATGATCTACAGGAAAAAAACCACTAGAAATTACACCACCGTTCTAGCGATATACAAAATAATCCTGATCACAAGAATACCGGCAAGAAATGTGACCCACAATGGCATTCAAATAATCCCAGCAAAAACCGCTGACAAAGGGACCACGTCCTCTCAGGACGGCAGGCATCACGTCTAATGATTTGCGCCAAAAAATGTTACATCCTCTTCCGTTCTGGCTCAACTGACCAAACCGGTTTTTTATTCTAACAACGTTGCCACTCTCCAACGTGACCAACTTAATATTTCGGTGAATGTCTATCCTGTGACACTAGGTATCCTTTCATTTTCCCCATATGAAGCTTTCATTCTATCCAAGTTTTATTTAAATCCGTTTAGGCATGTATGTATAATAAATTTTTAAAGATTATTAGCTAACTTTTAGCAGATGTAATGACGATGAAAAATGTTAATTATTTTTAAAACTATTTATATTTGAATAATATTCTTTTGGATATCATTTATACTCTATCTCCGTTGGTGAATTATTATTATTTAAATGTATTCCAACCAGGCGTTCTCTTGTAGCTTTAAATTTTCGTTCCTGTAAATGCAAACTTTTAAAGTCGGCCATTCCTATATTCGCTATTTCCTACCTCCTTCAATACCATCCGGCTAAACGTAATTAACATTTTTTCCGCGTTCTTCAAACTTCAAAGCAAGACCGCCGCGTTGTCCTTGCGCTGTGTGTGTGTGTGTGTGTGTGTGTGTGTGTGTGTGTGTGTGTGTGTGTGTGTGTGTGTGTGCGTGTCGCGCTACACATTTTTTCACAAACAAAGCAAGTGGTACCAAATCTTGCTACAGAGCCCTCTTCTTTAAAACAGTGCATGCACGGTTAACTTTTTGGTAACTCATGCTGCAGTTTTCAGTTTACTTTTTTCTGCCTCTCTATATCTCTTTTGATAGGATGACGACTTAAAAAATCGGGTCCAAGATTGTCCCGTTTTGGAATATATCTCACATTGAACGAATATGGAGATAACAGTAAACTCCACCTTAAAAGTCGTGAATTTAATTTTTTTGACACTGCTAAAAACATCAAAGGCTGGTGATCGCTTTCCACAATGAAGTGTTTCCCGTAAAGAAAAGGGGCGAATTTGTTGGTCGACCAGACCAAAGCGAGGCATTCACGTTCAACTGTAGAATAATTTCTTTCAGCTGCATTTAACTTTCTACTGGCGAAAGCTACTGGTAATAGCATATGTGGCGGTGTGTCTGTCCGCTGTAGTAATGTTGCCCCGATGCCTACATTGCTAGCATCCGTTCTTAGTACGAATTCTTGTGTGAGATCGGGAAGGGCAAGGAGAGGTTTATTTGTCAGCTTATTTTTCAACTCTGTATAAGCCTGTTCACACTTCGCGGTCCATTGTATTTTATCCGGCTGGCCTTTTTTTTGGTTAAGTCGGTTAATGGCGCGCACAATGAGTTAAAATGGGGTATATATTTCTGATAAAACCCGCACAGTGACACAAAGGATCTTACATCCTTCTTAGTTTGTGGTCTTGGTGCTTTTCTCATTTTCTCTACATTCTTTGGGTCAGGAGACATTTGCCCTGTAGAGATAGTGTGACCTAACAATTCCAATTTCTCACAACCAATATGACACTTAGTTGGACGTGCTGTCAATCCCGTTTCTCTCAGTCTATTTAACAACACGGAGAGCGCTTCTATGTGTTCCTCGAATGTAGTGGTAGCAATCAGAATATCATCCATGTAGTTGGTGATATGAGGATTTTGTAATGGTTCCAACAATTTCCTCACCATTCTGGAGAAGATACGTGGAGCAATTCTTTTAAACCAAATGGGAGTACATTGAATTCGTAATGTCCATCTGGTGTACTAAAGGCTAACAGTTTCCTAACTTCTGGTTTCACTGGTATTTGGTAGTATCCCTTGCTTAGATCTACTTTTGAAAAATACCGAGCCTTACTCAATGTAGCAAACAACTGCCTGGTGTCAGGTAATGGGTCTACCTGCGATTCAGTGATAGCATTTAGTTTCCTATCATCAATGCCTAACCTGTGTCCACCACTCGGCTTCCTTAATAGCACCACACTTGAGCTGTTTGGAGATTCAGACTTTGAAATAATTTTCTCTTTTAAGAGATAGTCAATCTCATCCTTGAGTGCTTGTCTTTTCGCATAAGGTATAGGGTATGTCCTTATACAAACTGGTGTAGGGTCAGTAATCGTCATGTCATACTCTAACAGATTAGTACACCCGGCTTATCTGTGAGTACATTAGCATGGATTTCTAACACCTCCTGAACCTTTTTCTCTGCTCAAGAGTTAAATGTTCACTCACATTAACCTGAGCATAACTTTCTGTAGTTGTTAGGGGGGTATTCCATGGAGGAAATTGGTTCATCTTGCATTTCTATTGCAATGGCCAGGGTCATGATATGTGCAACTTCTGAGGCTTCCCTGTCATAATACTTTTTAAGAAGGTTGACATGATACACCTTCTCCTTTCCTTTCTTGTCAATCTTATAATTGGTCCTGGAAAGTTTTTCCATTATGACGTAGGGACCCTGCCATCCAATTTGCAATTTATTATTGCTGCTGGGCAACAGTAAGAGAACTTTTTCTCCCACCTCAACTTCCCTATCTTTTGCTGTTTTATTGTAGTAAGCAGCCTGCTTCCTCCTGGCCTGTCTCAAGTTATCATTGGCCAGTTTCCAACTTGTTTTCAATCGAGATGTCAACTCGTTGACGTATTGGTATGAAGAAGTCACGGTTTCTTCTGCTTTTTCATCAGTCCATGTCCGCAACAATGCTTCCAGTGGCCCTCTGATTGGTCGTCCAAACAACAATGTAGCTGTAGCCAATCCTGTGGAGTTATGTGGGACTTCCCTATATGCAAATAGTGCAGAGGTTAAGTATGTGTCCCAAGTTTCAGGTTTCTCACTAGCCAACTTTCAAAGGATTGAAATGAGCGTGCCATTGAACCGCTATACTTGACAATTCCCTTGGGCGTGGTACGGGCTACAGTGATAATGTCTAGCTTGAAATATCCTGAATACTTCTTGTGTTAGCTTTCCCCTAAACTGAGAACCATTGTCAGTCAATATTTGATGTGGGAAACCTAATCGGGTGAATATTGTTAACAGTGCCTCTGCCTCATGTTTCGAATCTATCGACGACATTGCTACTGCCTCTCCCCAGAAAGAGCAAGTATCGACCAAGGTTAAGATATATGCATTTCTCTTCTTGGTCCTACTGAGGGATCCAACAATATCCTCGGCAACACGTTCAAAGGGCGTTCCCATAATGGGCATTTCTCCCAGTGTTGCTGGTGCAGTCCTATGTTTAGGAGCTACTCTTTGGCATTCTGGACAGGATCTCACATACCTCTTTATGTCCTCTGTGATCCCTGGCCAAAAGTAGTGACAGGCTATCCTTTGTCCAGTGGTCCCTATTCCCATATGTCCACTGAAGGTTATAGCATGTCCTAGCTTCATATCCTGCTCCCTGTATGATTTTGGCACTACAAGCTGCCCATGTCCTTTATGTCCTGTTCCAGCTTTTCTATATAGTAGGCCATTTTTCATATATAAGTCTCCTTTCTCTGGAGGGTTATGGCTTTTAGGTAATTTGCCAAAGCAAGGCTTCAATGTATTGTCAGCAGTTTGAGCCTTTCTCATCCCTTCTGGATGTCCTCCTCTTTCTTAGAGCTTGCCCTGGTCTGGACTGTTGCCATCACTATGGGTCTTATAGGTTCTCCTAGAAAGACATATCTACATCCCAGTATTAATGGGTAAATAGGGTCGTTCATCACTGCTGCTTTGATCTCTCCTTCCACATAGCGAGATCTTATGTTGATTCGGGCTATGGGCAGTGTCATGGTTCCTGCTCCCTTGACTGGTCCTCTGATTTCCACGGTTTCTGTGGTTATCTGTTCAGGACTCACCAGAGAAGAGCCCACTACTGAGTCAAAGTCCAAGCCTGTATCATATAAGCACAGTACTTGGGTGCCATTCAAGGTCACTTCCTCACAGACAGGGGGATGATGGAGGTCTTTCTGTCTATCTGCCAGGTCCTTCCTTCCCTTGTTCCCTGTTGTAAGGCATGCAGCGTGATGAGGAGGGTTTTCCGTCTGCATTCCGCAGTATTGTTGTTACTCATTTGGCAAGATGTACACCACTTTCCTTCCTTTCTTGAAGGTTTCTTATCTGAACCTAGAGGGTTTTTGTCTTTATAATCAGCTCTGTGTTTGTTCTTGTTGGAATAGTCCCTATGTTCATAGTTGGTATAGTTTTGTGAAGGTTTGAAGTTCTCCCCCTGCTTCTTCTTATTTTCTGATACTTCTGACTGAGCTGCTTGATATCTCTCAGCTATGGTTAAAATATCTTCCAATCTCTCTGCTCCTTGCTCCATGAGAAATTTTTTCATTTCTTGAGGCATGGATTCTCTCAGTTGTTCCATCATGACCATTTCTTTTATATCTTAACATTTTCCTAAGCTAATCCATTTTGTCAGATATGTTTCCAATCTGGCAGAAAACTGGAGGTAGTTTTCTCCTGGAAGTAGCTTAGCAGTTCGGAATCTCTTTCTATAAGATTCAGAATTCTTTTCGTACCTGACCAGTAAAGCTTGTTTTAAGATTTCATAATTTTCCTGGTCTTCTTTTGAGAGTTTTAAATACACATCGTATGAAACTCCCCTCAACCCCTGAGATAGCTTAAGGCTCCATTTTTCCTTTTCCAATCCATAAGTAGAGGCCAGTCTCTCATATCTATTCAGGTACGACTCAATGGCGTCCTCCTTCTCAATAAATGGATCCAGGTGGAAACTAATGGCTCCATTTGCCGTGCTGTGGTTGGAGCTACTCTCAGAGTGAGGTGAGCTAGCACCATGATTGCTAGCTGCTCCCTGGAGTTCAAGTTCCTTTAAACTTAACTCATGAGCTCTTTGTAACCTTCTTTCTTCAGCTTCCGCTTCCAACATTAGTCTTTTTTCTTCTCTTTCCAGTCTTTTGGCTTCTCTTTCTGCTTCTAAACTTTTGGCTTCTCTCTCTCCTTCTAATCTTTTGGCTTCTCTCTCTGCTTCTAAGCTTTTGGCTTCTCTCTCTGCTTGTAGTTTTCTTTCCTCTCTGTCCACATGTTTATCCACTTCCTTTGTGACATACTGGATAAGAGCACCAACTGTCAATCCTACGTCCTTTCCCTCTTGCATGATTGCAGATCGAAATTTCACCAAATCAGCCATGATGCTTACTTACCAGAGGGTATATAATTTTTTCTTCACTAACCAACTAACTTAATTAAAATCAATTAATTAATTTGAACAAGACAAATCCTTAAAACCTTGTTAGCGTCTCCTATTTACTTCGTACTCAATGGTACTATTATTACAAACAATTTCTAAGTTTTAGAATTTTTCAAAAAAATTTATTTTTACAAACTATTTGTGGCTCAAGATAGAAGAATACATAGATAGTGGCTCAGGATAAAAAATAATATCCCGCGAAAGAGCCCTCAATGTAGCGAAAGGTTTTCCTAGTGTGATGATAGTGGTAGAGAAGAAATAGAATCTCTCTCCAGAAAGTATGAAGTTCCAGTGCCCGAGAAGTACACTGGTATCACAATTGAGTTACGGCTGTGAATACTCTGAGCTGGACAATAGATTTAGGCTTCAGAAGTATACGGTGCCACTTTCGCTATAATAACCCTATGTGAGAATATAATTAAATTAGAAAAAGTAACTCAAAATTTAACAGTTAAAAATTTACAAAGTCAAATGAGTACAATTTCATAATTTATTATGTACATCTATATATTCTTGTAATGAGAAATGGGTGTTGGAAGATGGTAAAATGTATGATTATTTATAGTTACAAATTAAAATAAATAATAGGCAAAAATCTTGGATGAATCTTCCAATCAAATTATAAAAGTCTGTCACAGAATAGTTTGGATATATCTTGCTATCTAGTCTTTAGCTGTTATCCTCATCGACATTCGCTTTAGAAACTGCTCACAGGATTTTTTAGATGGGTACACATATAACTCATCTGGTTTTAGCCACGTCTGCTCGAGGTTCCTGAGACACACTTGCATCAATAGACTGTCCTTTAGCCCGCCCTATAACTAAGGGGGACTAAGGTGTTGAAGATTGGTTGACCTCTAGGCTTCAGTTAGCAAAATCAACGGTCCTCAAGTCTTTAGTAAAATTCGATCAGGAATGATCATAAAACTCGATCGTAAAAACCTGGAACAAAAGGTAATAGGTGGCCATGGTGTTCCAACAATCTCACCACCCACTGCTTTTCGTGAGGCGACCATGTCTTCAGTGTTTGTATATAAATGAATGATTCATGGTAGCATGTTACAGAGATAGCATGATAAGATACTGTCCACTGTGCAGAATTAACAAAATACATGAATAAATCACATGTTATGATACATGGGTACGATATAACCTTTGCCTTCCACTTATGGATGCCAAGTCACTTATGTACTTGCTGGTATGTCGTAAGCTTCCAGGCAAGAACTAGCCATGATATATTTGGCTAGCCAATTAATGGTTATGCTTCCTGACAATGCCGGTGGAGGTTATCTCTGGTTAGCGTCATTCCCTTTTTTATGTCTGATACAATCAACTCGTAAATAAAATCTGAAATACAATGATATTAGTCATACATATATCTTTAATAAACTTACATACCCTCTTAGGATTAATAAGCTCACGGTGAGGCTATATTGGTTGCAGTTAATCTGCCCTGCATGCAGCGTGAAAAAAGAACTTTTCTTGCAGATGCTGTCTTCCAGTTTCTCACTCTGGCTTCTGGATTTGGTGTGTGTGATTTTCAACGCGCCGCTCTGTCCTTATATTCGGGCTACTCTCCCGTACGAGAAAGCACCTCCTAAAGTCCGATAAAATTTTCGTTTTATCTCCTGGTTTGAGGCGATCTGTGCTTTCTCTGTACTTGTTTTCTCTTCTTTTCACTACACCCTTATCTCCTTCGTTCTTTCCTAGGTACCCTTTCATTTTCCACATATGAAGCTTTCATTCTATCCAAGTTTTATTTAAATCCGTTTAGGCATGTATGGATAATAAATTTTTAAAGATTATTAGCTAACGTTTAGCAGATGTGATGACGATGAAAAATGTTAATTATTTTTAAAACTATTTATATTTGAATAATATCCTTTTAGATATCATTTATACTTGTAGTGGTGTTGATGGTATTGTATGATGGTGATATTACTAAATGTAATTGTA
This sequence comes from Oreohelix idahoensis, assembly GCA_024509875.1. Taxonomy (NCBI): domain Eukaryota; kingdom Metazoa; phylum Mollusca; class Gastropoda; order Stylommatophora; family Oreohelicidae; genus Oreohelix; species Oreohelix idahoensis. The sequence continues at coordinate 226,081 of JAMPIV010006712.1, forward strand.
TGAGGCCAGCTGTGAAGGCTCCTGAGATAAAATGTAGTTGAGAATTGTCAGAAGGCCTTTCTTGCTACCACTACGACCTCACACTTAATTTTTTTTAATGAATGTGGCTACGTAAAGTGTCTAGGGTTATGATATGTAGTGTGGTGTAATAGGTTATAGATATACCCACAGATATTTAACAAGACTAATAATATTAATAAATGTTAAAATACACTGAACTAACTCACGTGTGTAAAATTTTTTGATAAAATTATATTACATTTATTTTGTTCTGGATCAGTTTTTTAGGTTGACCAGAACTTAAAAGGTTTAGAGATTATGAAAGAAATGCATGGAATATTATATCATAAATGCAATAGTGTACATATATATGTACTATACTAGTTAGTTTTATTAAAATGTTCTAGTAGTCATCTACTTGGGAGGATAGTTAATGTTTGTGCTGTTGGGGTGGCCTCATCACACCTGTCTATATTGACTACAGTGTCCAGAAAATGGTGGGAATTTTTATGGGGATATTAGTAACTACAAAGCGTTGGTGAATGTCCAGCAGACCAGAGGCTCACTCATCTTGTAGTTGTAGCTCTGGTGCTGAAATCAGGTGGTCCCACCTCTCCGTGCTGGCGGGCAATAATGGTGGTCTCTGTCACAAGTACTGCACAGATACACTCGAGTAAAGTCACCAACTGAATAGACACTGCTTTGTTGACAACAGAAACTCACAGCTCAGCAATCAAAGTATGGGCCATGTGTCAAAATCTATTCTCTACCCACGTCTGGACACAACACTGACACAACAACCACATCATACAGACAGGTCAGATCTCTCTGACCAAACAGCACATTTACCATGGTGGTTTTACATCAGATAGATCCTCCCAGACCATAGATTCTGAAAAATATTTATTAGTTTTCTGCCCTAAAAGAGGATAGGTAATATGTTTCATTATTCTCAACACTTGATCTGTCTTGCCTAACCCTTGCTGGAGTTTATGTATATTGTTGGTCCCTAGACCCTGACTTGGGCGGGGGGTCTAGAGCAAATCCCTACTTGTTTGTAAGGCTAGATTTCGATATGGCAGTATCAAATCACTCAAACATGAAACAATATTCAAAATATATAAAGAAATAATTTCAATCTTACCAGATTATGAATAAATAACACAGAATTGCTAGCAAAACTCAGCTGAGCTGCTGGCTATAGTATGGCGTCCCTAAACTTCTTTCACTTTCTTTCATATGGAAATCACCACACTTTAAAATCTGTGTCTATCACTGAACAACTATTGAGAAATGACCCCAAATCCGCGTCTAAGCGCCGACAATATGCTTGTCTGTGGCCAATCACTGCCTAGGTTTTTTTGAATTTCAAATTTCCTACACTAAAGTCATTTCAGTCATGCTTCAGTCAAGTATGGATGGTTATCTGTTAGTCTGTCCGTCTCTACTTGCGTTTCTACAAAAATGTACTTGATTTTTGAACCAACCTTTCTCTCCCCTCCAAATTTTTGTCGTTAAAAGTTATTTTTAGACACAGCCACCACAAATATCCCTTCTCTTCCATACTAAGTAGATTTGAACACCTGCGTCTCGAGGTCGTGTTTTTTTGTGCAATTAGCGACACTTTTAGATTCAATACAGTCTGTCGATGATGTGAACAACACTGTCTTTTGTCATTATCTTCAATATTATCTATCCGTCTGTAAAATTAAGAACATATTAGTTCACTGCTCAGAATGGGCCATCCGGCCAGCTAATTTTTATATTCCTAACATTAATATTAAGAAAAAAGTACTTTTTAAATTTTGTAATATTTCAAACATCTGCGTTTTAGCCGCTGAATTCAAATCAAGGGCTTGGTATTGCAAAAGCGTCCAATAAATGACTGTGGCGTAACATATCTATGGTCCCTTCTGTCGAGTTGCTTACTTTTTATGTCAACTTGGGAAACGTGACTTTTCTCCGTTTCCCCCCCCCAATTGCGTCTCCTTAGCCTTTCTAGTCTCACGCAATCTTTCCAGTCATATTTTTTCCTTTTTATCCGCCGTTCCCCTCCTGTCTAGCGAGTCAATTTTTATGGAGGGTGATGACCCGCGGTCTAGGCGATCATGTACTATTCGCAGCCTACGCATTATGTTTTTATCCTTAAATGTTATCTTTGGAGGTATTTTACCGTTGTATCTCTGTCAATTTCACTACACATCTCCCCACTTGAAAACATGCCTATGGCAAGTTCCAAAACCAGCGATACACATAGGTAAAATTACTCCTCACGTCTGCCACTACTCTAATTTTGATCACAGGGGTGCCGACTGAGGAAATCTGCACCGACATTCAATTTGCCTGGGATATATTGGATACTAAACTGATAAGGTTGAAGCAACAAAGACCACCTCAGCAATCTTGCGTTTTCATGCTTAGCCTGAGACAAGAACACGAGAGGCTGATGGTCCGTCTCCACCACAAAAGTCCTACCATACAGATAGATTTGAAACTTCTTTATTGCCCAGATTAACGCTAAACATTCTTTTTCGCTTGTGGAGTATCCTTGTTCCGCCTTATTCAATTTGCGGCTTGCATAAGCGACTGGTTTCAGTTCCCCATCAGGTGAAGATGATCTTTGCAACAAAGCCCCTCCGAGTCCTACATTACTTGCATCGGTTCTTAAGACAAAGTCCTGTGTCAAATCAGGCAGTTTGAGAATAGGCTTGCTAGTGAGTTTTTCTTTTAACTCTTGGAACGCTAGTTCACATTGTGCAGTCCAAATAATTTTATCTGGAAGTCCCTTGCGAGTCAGATCAGTCAGAGGAGCACATATAGCGTTAAAATTGTTGATGTATTTCTGATAAAATCCGCATAACGACACGAATGATCGCACGTCTTTTTTTGTTTGTGGCCTAGGTGCTCTCTGCAGTTTTTCCAAGTTCTTAGGATCAGGGGTCATATTACCCTGATATACAGTGTGTCCCAAGAATTCCAACTCTTTGCATCCAATACAACATTTTGTTGGCCTAGCAGTTAAGTTCGCCTCCCGAAGTCTATCAAACAACATCTCCAGAGCTTCAATGTGTTCTTCAAATGTCTCGGTGGCGACGAGAATATCATCCATGAAATTTGTGATACATGGGTTATTCAGGGGATCCAACAATTTGCGCATCATCCTTGAAAACACACTCGGAGCATTTTTCAGTCCGAATGGTAGCATATTGAATTCATAATGTCCATCCGAAGTGCTAAAAGCCAAATAAGGTCTCACTTCAGGCTTCACTGGGATCTGGTAATAGCCTTTACTAAGATCCACTTTTGAAAAGTATTTTGCCTTGTTCAGTCTGGCAAATAACTGTTTTGTGTCTGGTAATGGATCCACTTGTCCTTCTGTGACAGCATTCAGTTTCCTGTAATCTATGCACAGTCTGTGTTCCCCAGACGGTTTTCTCAACAAAACGACACTAGAACTAAAAGATGATTCACTGTGCGAAATAATCCCCTCCTTCAACAAATACTCTATTTCTTCCTTCAATGCCTTCTCCTTCGCGAACGGAATAGAATAGGCTCTCATACAGATTGGGTTTGAGTCTACCAGTTTCATGTCATACTGTAGCAAATTTGTATGGCCTGGTTTATCTGTTAATACATCTGTATGTTCCTCCAGAACTTGTTGAACTCTCTCCCTCTGGTTTTTAGTCAGGTGCTTACTGACTTTTACCTGTGCTGCGGTTTCACAAGGATGTAATGGGTATTCATGTGAGGTGAGTGGTTCTTTTTGCATCTGGGTTGCAATAGCCAAGGTCAATAAGGGGGTGCTTTCCTGGAGTGGTCTGTCCAGATACTTCTTTAACAGGTTTACATGATAAACTTTCTCCTTCCCCTTTTTGTCAATTTTATAGTTTGTTCTAGACACCTTCTCTAGAACCGTATATGGACCTTGCCAACCAATTTGTAATTTATTCTGGCTTCCGGGTAGTAGAAGCAGCACCTTCTCTCCGACTGCCAGTTCCCTGTCCTTTGCCTTCCTATTAAAATATGCTGCATGTTTCTTCCTGGCTTGCTTCAAATTATCATTTGCCAGTTTCCATCCAGCTTTCAAACGAGTGGTCAGTTCGTTCACGTATTGATACGATGAGGTAACAGTCTCTTCCGCCTTCTCATCTGTCCAGGTCCTTAATAGGGCTTCTAATGGACCTTTTATTGGCCTCCCAAATAGCAGAGTTGCGGGAGCCATCCCGGTTGAACTATGTGGTACCTCCCGGTAAGCAAACAATGCGGCGGGCAGGAATTGATCCCACAGATCCGGTTTTTTCGTGTGCCAGCTTTCTCAGGATAGAAATGAGAGTCCCGTTGAACCTCTCTACCTGGCCGTTCCCTTGTGGATGGTACGGACTACAATGAAAGTGTCTGGCTTGAAATAGTTTAAAAACTTCTTCCGTTAGTTTCCCCTTGAACTGAGAACCATTATCCGTCAAGATTTGATGCGGGAATCCTAATCGGGTAAATATTGTAAGTAGTGCCTCTGCTACATGTTTTGAATCAATTGATGGCAGGGCTACCGCCTCTCCCCACATAGAACAAGTGTCCACCAGAGTAAGGATGTAACTGTTCCTCCTCTTGGTCCGAGTGAGAGGTCCTACAATATCCACTGCAACCCTCTCAAAAGGTGTTCCCACTATGGGCATTTCCCCTAGAGTTGCAGGAGCAGTCCAGTGCTTTGGAGCTACCCTTTGACATTCTGGGCAGGATTTGACATATCTTTTTATATCCTCCGTTATCCCTGGCCAGAAGTAATGACAAGCTATACGCTGTCCTGTGGCGCTGATCCCCATGTGACCACTGAAGGGAATCGCATGCCCGAGTTCCATCACTTTATCTCTATATGAAGTGGGAAGAACCAGCTGGTTATGACCATTTGTTCCAGTTCCGGCCTTCCTGTATAAGAGTTTGTTCTTCATGAAATATTCCCCCTTGCTCGGAGGTGTGTGGCATTTGGGCAATTTTTTAAAACATGGCTTGAGTGTCCTATCCTCAGCCTGCGCCTTCCTCATCTCCTCTGGATGAGCATTTATAGGTTCACCTTCTTCCTCCTTCTTCTGTGACCTGGTCTGCACTGTCGCCATGATCACAGGTTTCTCGGGGTTCCCCAAGAAGACGTATCTACACCCCAATATCAGAGGGTAGATTGGTTCATCTATCACTGCTGCTCTGATTTCTCCTTCCACATAGCGAGTTTTCACCGTTATCCTTGCGATGGGAAGTGTCATGAGTGGTATGTCCTTAGTCGCCCCTTGTATTTCCACTGTTTCTGTGGTATACTGACTTGGGTCCACTAGGCTAGACTTCACAACTGAATCATAATCCAAACCTGTATCATAAAGGCACCTTATGGTGACCCCATTACAAATAACATCCTCACAAACTGGGGGGTGATAAGGTTCCTGTTGTCCCTTAGGATTAACCTTTAATCTTTGCGTCCCCGACTTCATTGCAGCAATGTTTGAAGGTTTCCTTCTACAAAATTCGGTGTTATGGTTATCCTTCTTGCACCATTTACACCATCTTTTTCCTTGGTTCAACGGTTTTCTTTCATTGAACTTTTGGTCATTGAACTGTGAGTTTCTGTCGCCCGCTCAAAGTTTGTCCTACCTTTATTTCCCTGCTCTCTATTATCAAATTTATTAAATTGCTGTGGAGCTTTAAAATTGTCTATGTGCTTCTTTTTAGCACCACTTACCTCTGCCTGGGCTGCCTGATACCTCTCAGCAACATTTAAAATTTCCCCCAACTTCTCTGCACCTTGTTCCATGAGAAATTTTCTCATGTCTGGAGCCATGGACTCTCTCAATTGCTCAATCATGATCATTTCTTTAAGATCTTGGGTCTTCCCCAGAGCCGTCCATTTCTCCAAATAGGTTTCTAGTCTAGCAGAGAATTGGTGGTATGTCTCCCCAGACAACAGTTTGGCATTTCTAAATTTCTTACGATAAAATTCACCATTCTTCTCGTACCTTAATAACAAAGCCTGCTTTAACATGTCATAATTGTCTTGGTCTTCCCTGTTCATTTTGGCAAATACTTCATAAGAAGTACCTCTCAATCCTTGTGATAGCTTTAAGCTCCACCTCTCTCTCTCTAACCCATAGGTAGTAGCTAATAACTCAAAACGTCCTAGGTACCCCTCTATGTCATCGTCTTTTTCAACAAAATGGTCTAAATGAAACCCCATAGCTGAGTTTGAGGCTCCCAGACTGGGCGTAGCATCTGAGGCAAAAGGGCTGGCACCATTTTCAGGAGCCTGGCCTTGTAATTCCAGCTCCCTTAGTCGTAATTCGTGCTCCCTTTGCAACCTTCTATCTTCTGCCTCCCTTTCGGCAGTCAACCTTTTTTCTTCTGCCTCCCTTTGCTGTCGTTTTTCTTCTGCCTCAATTTGCAGCCTCTTAGTCTCAGCCTCTAACTTCTTCTCTTCAACCAACCTGTCAGACTCCAATTTTCTTTCAGCCTCTTTTTCTAATCTCCTTTCTTCCCGTTCAATATATTTATCACATTCAGCCGTTACGTATTGAATTAAAATTTGACCATCCATTCCCATCTCCTTCGCGGTGAGCACAGCAGCTGATCTAAATTTTGCCAGCTCCGCCATACTTTTTAGACAATATAATAATATACAAGATAAATCTCTAACCAGTAAATACACTAAGTACTTCTTATGACTATAGTCTAACCAATTCTAACTAACCAGTTAACTAATTAATTATTACTGGCTGTGAAGATTCACCAACTTTTATCTGCAGGGACACTTTTAATTTTAAAGGGAATTTTACAATTTATTTCCCTACTTTTATTTCTCCCACCAGGAGATCCTAATATTACTGTTGGGCTAATTATCCCTGGACAAGACCCCAATTTATGTAGTGGTGTTGATGGTATTGTATGATGGTGATATTACTAAATGTAATTGTATGAGGCCAGCTGTGAAGGCTCCTGAGATAAAATGTAGTTGAGAATTGTCAGAAGGCCTTTCTTGCTACCACTACGACCTCACACTTAACTTTTTTTAATGAATGTGGCTACGTAAAGTGTCTAGGGTTATGATATGTAGTGTGGTGTAATAGGTTATAGATATACCCACAGATATTTAACAAGACTAATAATATTAATAAATGTTAAAATACACTGAACTAACTCACGTGTGTAAAATTTTTTGATAAAATTATATTACATTTATTTTGTTCTGGATCAATTTTTTAGGTTGACCAGAACTTAAAAGGATTTAGAGATTATGAAAGAAATGCATGGAATATTATATCATAAATGCAATAGTGTACATATATATGTACTATACTAGTTAGTTTTATTAAAATGTTCTAGTAGTCATCTACTTGGGAGGATAGTTAATGTTTGTGCTGTTGGGGTGGCCTCATCACACCTGTCTATATTGACTACACAGTGTCCAGAAAATGGTGGGAATTTTTATGGGGATATTAGTAACTACAAAGCGTTGGTGAATGTCCAGCAGACCAGAGGCTCACTCATCTTGTAGTTGTAGCTCTGGTGCTGAAATCAGGTGGTCCCACCTCTCCGTGCTGGCGGGCAATAATGGTGGTCTCTGTCACAAGTACTGCACAGATACACTCGAGTAAAGTCACCAACTGAATAGACACTGCTTTGTTGACAACAGAAACTCACAGCTCTGCAATCAAAGTATGGGCCATGTGTCAAAATCTATTCTCTACCCACGTCTGGACACAACACTGACACAACAACCACATCATACAGACAGGTCAGATCTCTCTGACCAAACAGCACATTTACCATGGTGGTTTTACATCAGATAGATCCTCCCAGACCATAGATTCTGAAAAATATTTATTAGTTTTCTGCCCTAAAAGAGGATAGGTAATATGTTTCATTATTCTCAACACTTGATCTGTCTTGCCTAACCCTTGCTGGAGTTTATGTATATTGTTGGTCCCTAGACCCTGACTTGGGCGGGGGGGTCTAGAGCAAATCCCTACTTGTTTGTAAGGCTAGATTTCGATATGGCAGTATCAAATCACTCAAACATGAAACAATATTCAAAATATATAAAGAAATAATTTCAATCTTACCAGATTATGAATAAATAACACAGAATTGCTAGCAAAACTCAGCTGAGCTGCTGGCTATAGTATGGCGTCCCTAAACTTCTTTCACTTTCTTTCATATGGAAATCACCACACTTTAAAATCTGTGTCTATCACTGAACAACTATTGAGAAATGACCCCAAATCCGCGTCTAAGCGCCGACAATATGCTTGTCTGTGGCCAATCACTGCCTAGGTTTTTTTGAATTTCAAATTTCCTACACTAAAGTCATTTCAGTCATGCTTCAGTCAAGTATGGATGGTTATCTGTTAGTCTGTCCGTCTCTACTTGCGTTTCTACAAAAATGTACTTGATTTTTGAACCAACCTTTCTCTCCCCTCCAAATTTTTGTCGTTAAAAGTTATTTTTAGACACAGCCACCACAAATATCCCTTCTCTTCCATACTAAGTAGATTTGAACACCTGCGTCTCGAGGTCGTGTTTTTTGTGCAATTAGCGACACTTTTAGATTCAATACAGTCTGTCGATGATGTGAACAACACTGTCTTTTGTCATTATCTTCAATATTATCTATCCGTCTGTAAAATTAAGAACATATTAGTTCACTGCTCAGAATGGGCCATCCGGCCAGCTAATTTTTATATTCCTAACATTAATATTAAGAAAAAAGTACTTTTTAAATTTTGTAATATTCCAAACATCTGCGTTTTAGCCGCTGAATTCAAATCAAGGGCTTGGTATTGCAAAAGCGTCCAATAAATGACTGTGGCGTAACATATCTATGGTCCCTGCTGTCGAGTTGCTTACTTTTTATGTCAACTTGGGAAACGTGACTTTTCTCCGTTTCCCCCCCAATTGCGTCTCCTTAGCCTTTCTAGTCTCACGCAATCTTTCCAGTCATATTTTTTCCTTTTTATCCGCCGTTCCCCTCCTGTCTAGCGAGTCAATTTTTATGGAGGGTGATGACCCGCGGTCTAGGCGATCATGTACTATTCGCAGCCTACGCATTATGTTTTTATCCTTAAATGTTATCTTTGGAGGTATTTTACCGTTGTATCTCTGTCAATTTCACTACAATACTCTATCTCCTTTGGTGAATTATTATTATTTAAATGTTCGGCGTTCTCTTGTAGCTTTAAATTTTCGTTCCTGTAAATGCAAACTTTTAAAGTCGGCCATTCCTATATTCGCTATTTCCTTCCTCCTTCAATACCATCCGGCTAAACGTAATTCACATTTTTCCGCCTTCTTCAAACTTCAAAGCGAGACCGCCGCGTTGTCCTTGCGCTGTATGTGAGTGTGTGTGTGTGTGTGTGTGTGTGTGTGTGTGTGTGTGTGTGTGTGTGTGTGCGCGCGCGCGCGCGCGCGTGCGTGTTGCGCTACACATTTTTTCACAAACAAAGCAAGTGGTACCAAATCTCGCTACACATGGTACTGGAAGAAAACGAAGATTACAGTTGTAGTAAATGATTATTTAAAATGTTTACATTTCATAAACTATATTGTCACCAGGCGTTTGTTCTACTGGCCCACTACAATGTTCGTGGCGCTGTTTTATCATTATTGTTACAATGTCAGAAGTGAACATCCGAGGTCTCACAACAACAACAACAAAAATGATCTTGGTTTTTACAAACATTTATTAAGAAAATCCGTAAGCTGCTGTTCTTGTTTACATTTGTTGTAGCGTTTATCTGTGCGGGATAATTTAAATAGCGCACTTAAATTTATTTTTAACATCTGTGTTTTTACAACTTCACGTGAATTTTGAAAACACAAGCATCTTTGTATATGCGTGTTTTGATACATCTATGTGTTTGTGAGTGTTAAAGGATTATATAACAATATCTCCCTTGATGTATTTTAACATAAAAATATTTCCTTCACTACAATATTTTTTTTATATTTAATTAATAATTCAGATTTTATAATTTTTTTTTTTTAGGATTAAGATCATTAGGACCTGGTAACCAAACAAGCTTCTGTTTGTGAGCGTTGAATCACAGCACCCGAGAGAAAGTGTGCCAGGTATGCCGTAATCTGACAGGTTCCAACATACAAGCAGTAACAGAAAAAGCTCCAGATGTGCAGTTTGAGTGCAGTTATTCAAAGTCAGAAGATCTGACTGCAATGAACGAAACTTTTATGTTAGTCAATGGTTCCCATAACATCAGCAAAGAGAAGACTTCAACGCATTGTACATTTTTTGTGGACAATGACTTTCACAAGAAGCATGGAGATGCGATAAGAAAGAGAAATAACTTAACATGCTGAGTGGCTGTTGTAGCTACTGTGGACATAGTTATAGCTATAGCTAAAGTGACGTTATCGAATAACACAACTGACCTCTGCAATGCCAGACATCAGGGAGCCATCAAGGACATACACTTCAACGTCATCCCATGTCTCTCTTGCACGCTAAATCTATTCCTTCTCTGAATACAACTTCACCAGTCATAGCTGCCATCACCAGCACAACGACAGGAACCACCAGGACGACCATCTCCACGGCAGCGACCAACATCAGTGGCCTGATGCGTGAGGAGGCAATGGATGTTGTTGTGGCCAAAATAATATCACTGCTCATCCTGACTATCTTGTCCGTTTTGTGTGGTCTGCTCCCACTCCGCCTACTCATACACACTCCACATCTGTTTACCCGCAGCAGAAGCTCCGTCGACTACTTCCTATGCTGTCTGCGGCTGTTCTCTGGTGGTGAGTTAATCTTTGATAAAAACCAATGATAAAACATTCACATGCTCTGTCTACGGCTGTTCTATGGTAGTGAGTTAATCTTTCATAAAAACCAATGATAAAACATTCACATACTCTGGCTGTGGTGGTCTCTGGTGGCGAGTTAATCTTTGATAAAAACCAATGATAAAACATTCACATGCTCTGGCTGTGGTGGTCTCTGGTAGTGAGTTAATCTTTGATAAAAACCAATGATAAAACATTCACATGCTCTGTCTGCGGCTGTTCTCTGGTGGTGAGTTAATCTTTGATAAAAATCAATGATAAAACATTCACATGCTCTGTCTACGGCTGTTCTCTAGTGGTGAGTTAATCTTTGATAAAAACCAATGATAAAACATTCACATGCTCTGTCTACGGCTGTTCTCTAGTGGTGAGTTAATCTTTGATAAAAACCAATGATAAAACATTCACATGCTCTGTCTACGGCTGTTCTCTAGTGGTGAGTTAATCTTTGATAAAAACCAATGATAAAACATTCACATGCTCTGTCTACGGCTGTTCTCTAGTGGTGAGTTAATCTTTGATAAAAACCAATGATAAAACATTCACATGCTCTGTCTGCGGCTGTTCTCTGGTGGTGAGTTAATCTTTGTTAAAAACCAATGATAAAACATTCACATGCTCTGTCTGCGGCTGTTCTCTGGTGGTGAGTTAATCTTTGTTAAAAACCAATGATAAAACATCCACATGATCTGGCTGTAGTGGACTTTGTAGCAATTTGTTTTACATAGGGAAGTTGTCAGCCTCATGCATCACCACATGTTAGTCGCATTCTACGACATGCATGAGGGAGCAGTAGTGTCGTAAATTAGATAGGTTTGAAAGTTATTTATGGTCCCGTCTGAGTAGAGTGGATGGTGATAAGTACGTGAGAAGTAAAGTGTGAGAAATAGATTTTCACAGGTGATAGTTTAAGGAGAAGATCTGTCTCTGGAATGAGCAGTTTCTCTAGTCCAGCCTATCTATACGACTATAATTTAGTACAAGACAATTTTTCCCTCCCTATACGTAAATATAAGTTTAACTACACAACACACACAACTATGTGACAACATGACACATGTTAAGTCATGTTTTATTAATGGGAGTTTAGTGTTAAAGATTTGTATGTATGGGTCGGATTTTTGTACACGTTAGTTAGCACGCTTTGGTGATGAGATGATTTTTTAGTTGGGGGCTTTAGGCTCGGTAATTTTTGAACATACCTCAACTGAGTAGTTGTTAGTTTGTTTTTTAAAATAAGATAAAGAAAGTTTTCGAATGTTCTTAGTGAGGTTTTTGGGGGAAAAGACGGTTAAGCTGAACTGTAGTCTCACGCGGTTGGTCCGCGCAATGTGTAATTTTTACTGAGTTGTACTGAGAGACGAAAATCTCGGGGGAATTGTTTGCTGGCAGAGCTTCGGGATGGTCGTCCCATCTCGCTAGTGTGTTCCAGCGTATTTGTGTTTTTTCGATGAAGGGGATTTGATAATTGAAGAGGATATTGTTTTGAAGTAAAGATAAGAGATTATTGTCGGGAATGTTCTTTCTCCCAGGAATTTGTGGATTATTTTCCAAGAGATATTACCCAAATGCCAGGGAGTACGCCGGCATTATATATATTGTAAGAATTCTGATGGATTTGTTATAGAGGCCATGGATTGTACCGGCCGTTATTTTGATTCATGTTTCCTATGATGGATTTTTCCCTTGTTATTAGAAGATATAGTATGCCGCTGTGTAAGCGACCAGTGATCATCATCATTTATAAAGATATTGATGTAAACCTTTATGAAACGTGAGCTGCTATGTTCTGCAGCCTTTGTGCTTTGAGTTTTGCACCTGTAACTGAATCTTTGGATATCGATTTGCATGGATCTAAGCTATGAGTTACTGCATTCTACAGCCTATTGAGGTTGCGATGTACTCAGTCTTTTTCTGGATGACTATTTTTGCTGTATTACTACGAAATGAACTTACTTATCTGATGCGTCATGTTTTATGCTTTGAACTGTGTTACCATGATGTCTACGTGACTGTGGCGTTAATAAACTGTGTATAACGTTACAGCGGGTTTCAATATTTCCTGACCTCTACGTTACAGTGGTGTGTGATCGAAGTTTGTATAGGTATGCCAGAACCTTCATACGACATTCGCACTTACAGCTATACATATTTACACACCTATCGGCCATCCGTAAGCCCGACCAAAAGCTGATCGCATTCATCAGCGGCTATATAAATATATATTGACTTTGTCATCGTCAGTGATCTGACACACCCACCACCACAAACATTCAACACCTACAGAGATGTCAACAACCACACAGCAACATGATCTTGTCAACCAGGAAATAAACTTTAACATAAGTGGTGAGCCAGCATTTTGGGGTGTTACCAAGTACAGAAGTTTGTTGTGATGTCAAGTTCAACAGGATGTACAGTGTTGACAGTGATAGTATTTGAGTGCAAGCTGTTCAAGTAAACGTCATCCTATGTCAAGGACCTGGGAAGCTAGGAGATCCAGTAGCCATCAACGCTGGACTGTATTGTGATACCCGATGCTCATCATTGTCGTTGTCGCGGAGGCCGGGAGTTCCTTATTTTGAAGATAAGTGGTCCTTTTTGTTTGTAAACTGTACCACTGTTCTGTGTTATCGAGCCTTCCTCAGAGCTTTGACTATTTATTCTATTTCGTGTTCTATGTTATATGTTCCATGTTTATGCGGGTTTGGTTGGGTTGGTGACTTACGTTAGGATACATCCCAGTTCATCCAGGGCCTACGTAAACGTTCTATAGGATTTAGTTTGTTAGCGTCAATTGAGCGATAATTCCGGTTCAAGGCTAAAAACCTTGCTGAAGTTCAGATCGCTACTTGCCTCTTGCGACAATAATTGTTTAGGTGTGACGAAGCATTTTATTGTTGTTATCATAGTATTTTCTCTGTGCCTTAGTTTTTTTTATTAATTTGTTTGTGGGTGTCTCCCTCTCCTTCCTATCTTTTATTTATATACAAATTTTTCGTTTATACACTGTGCTATCGCTTGTCTTGTCATTCATTCGCAGTGTCATTGCATTCTTTGCAATATTTTTTCTTTAGTTTGCTTTCTTGTTTAGTTGATTCTGCGGACGTGGTCATTTGTTCTTTATATCTTGTCTTTGTCACTCTTTATTACATTGTCTATTTTTCTTATAATCGGATAATATTATAATGCATTTTGCTTGTAATTAATATCATTGTTAACAGTTAGAAGGTAATTGTGTAAGTTCTATGCACAGGAATTTGTTACACAGCAATTAAGGGATAATTTCAATTTCTTGGAGAAATATTTAGCAGTGTGAGTTGGAAACTCATATAAAATGTCTACATCAGACATAATGTCCGCGCTGGAGGATATTCTCCAGGATGGTAGGGACTTTGAACATTTACAAGGCCCAGATCTGGAAGATCATGTACTAAACCGTTTCTTATGTGATACGGCATGAGATCTTCAGGAGTTTGTGGATATTAATTTTCGATCTGTTCCTCACATAATTATTGCTAAGGAACTGGCAGAGTTAATGCGTTTCCACCTTCGTTTTTTTCTAACAGCATACCTCCACGTACCACATGGTCACATGCTAGATATCATACACCGCGTTATACGCGACAGCAATGTTCAAGAGGAGCAAATAAAAGACAAGAAACGGAGTGCCCTACAGCAAAGGGAGATTTTTTTTAGAACATATTGCTGAAGAGAGTAAACTATATGAGACAGTGTCCAAACTTACAAGTGATCTACATAAATTGAACATGGAACTTACTGGTTCCCAAGCTGCATTGAATTCAGCATTGAGTAAGATTAAAGATTTGGAAGCTCAGATGGAAGACAAGCATGTCGAAGTAAAAAATCACACGCAGGAAGTCCAAGAATGGAAGGAGATGTGTGAGAAATTAAAAGTTGAGGCCAAGGAACGTGAGAAGTCATATACAGAAACGCTTGTTGATCTATTGAATGATAATGTATATCTCAGTCGCTAACTTAAAGAGAAGAAAACTGTAGTTCCGGAGAAGTTTGATGAACTTATGAATAGCCATCATAGTGCTATTGAGGCATTCCAACGGAAACTGACACAGGAAAGGGCCAGGAATATGGAAGGTATCCAACCACATGTGTCGATGGCACAAAAGAAGAGATTAAAGAAATTGGCACGACAAAGGAGAGCAAGGAAAGAAAAAGATGAGAAAAAGAGAGTAGAAGAATTAACTATGGAGAAAGAGGAAATGGCTAAAGCTTTAGAAAGTATTCAAACTCTCCAACAAGAAATTAAGAGCCTTAAATTGGAGACTACATCTCAGAAGGAAAAATTGAGAGTAGATCTTAGGGATAGAATTGCTAAAGAGAAGACTCTTTCTTCGCAGTTGCACGACTTAAGGTTAGATTACAACAGGCTTCAAGTTAAAACCTATGAGAAAATAAAGAAAGCTCTGGCTAAAGAAAAAGCTAGTACAGAAGTAGAAATTACAAAACTTCGTTACAGAGTTGATGGCCTATTAATATTCTCTTAAACAACAAAGTGTTGTCTTCTGTCAAGGTTGACAGTGTTAGACATAAAGTTGATGATCAACACTTCACAAATGCAAAGAGTCAGCCACATGCACTCAATGCTAACCATAACATCAAACATGGTGTACACAAATCTTTTCGTGGCAAATACAATTTCCCACGTACTCGTACTAACGATACTGCCTCTTATAAGAATGATTCTTGGCGTCAGACCAACAAAAGTAATCCTATTGTAACAGTCAGTCCTTTAGATCACGGTAAAACTTTGATAAATGTCATGCCAAGGCTCCACAGTCAAACCGTGCATCGACTGTTCAAATTTCTGATAAATTCGTAACAGGGGACAAATCTATTAGTACTCGTTCCCAAAATAACACCCATTATGTTTGTAACAATAAGGATTCTATCATTCCTGTGCACAGTGGTTTCGCTGATGCTGTTACTTATCATACTCAGCACAGTCAGTATGATGTACCTGTTAAGCACATTCCCACATGCAAAAATGCAAGCAATTTTGGGAGGAAAGATTATCGTGATTTTAGACAGTACCAAGGGGGTCCATCACGTAGTAATTTTCCTTCTCCGAGAAATTGGAGACAATTTAACGGACCTCAAAATTTTGTTTCCAACAATTCTGTAAATTATGGTAGAGGTAACTACACTAGAGATAATCAGCCTTACAATAATTTTTCGCGGAGACAACAAAATCCATCTAATAGGTATTTTGATCAGAGGGGAAATAGTAATCGCAATAATGCTAACTGAGGTTCAAATCAGAACAATAGTTTCAATAGAGCGAATAACAATGCTCCCAATAGAAATAATAGTCGCGATAGATCTCGATATGACGGTAGATCTCTAAATGATAGATCGCATCGCCATGCTAACTCTGCTCAACAAGAGCCCCAGGTTATTAATAATCAAAGTAACAATAATAATAGTGTCTCTAATGCTACTGCTTGCTCTGCTTTCGATTTCGAGAGAGCATCTCAGTGCCCTGAGTGCACAACTTTGTTCCAGCCTACAGCGGTGACTACCTTGAGTTGCGGTCATCCTCTTCCTACTCTTCCGACTATTTCGGCCTTATCTACAAATGACGGAAGAGGGTCTCTTAACCTTTATAATATATGATTCTGGTTTAGTCTGTACTACTTTCTCTGTTACCCTTTCTCGTGTAAAGGAGGAAGGTTTGATTAACATCTTACATTGGTCGGAAGTTTACACAGCCACATTTGATAGGTTAAATTTAAAGTTAATTGTTGCCTTTTATAAAAATCTTACCGTTATTAATATAGAAATTTTCATTCATTTTTTTTTTCACAGCAACGACCTTCCCATGAGAATCAGAGTTGCTATGTTACGTGATTAAGCTGCTTCTCTTTAACATGTTCTATATGTCACCTTGCGCCACGTTTCCTGTTCCAGTGAAGCTAGTCTGAATTTTGACGCCACTATAGATGATTTTGTATCTACATGCTCACAAGAGTTTTCAAGATCACTGCAACTATTGATATTTATAGTATATGTTTAATTTAAGACATTGTATTATTATTTTCTTCTCATGCACCATGTCATCACCATGTTATTATTATGTGACTGTGTTTTGGATAATCGTTAAATATGTGACAATTATAGTGATAATACTATTTAAACTTAAATTATCATTATGATACATTTCGGTATTGTACATTGAAAATGTGTTTTTTTCTGACATTGTGATGTATTTTTTCTTTACTCAGCGCTTGATTATGCGTTAGGGATAACTATGTATAACGGTATTATTAATTTTGATGTCTATAATGAGTTCATCATTTGTACTGCATATGTTTATTGGCTTGGCTGTTCTTCCATATTGTACTATATTTAGATGGTAGTTAGCTATTTGTTCTTGGCTTTAAGTATGCGTTGTTTTTTTTTTCTAGTATATGTTGTTTTGCCATAATTGTGTTTATTTATGCAATGCATTGTTTAATTTAATGGTTACCATGATATATCATTGCTTTTGTTTTTTATTCTCATTTCATTGCTTTCTTTCATTGCTGGTCATTCTTCGTGTACATCATCTTGTCTTTTCACTTTCCACTTATTATTTCATACTTAGACTATACTTGATATACCTCATCTTTGTTTGAATTTGATTATCTTTGTATACTTGATCTTCTTACTTTACACATATTTCCATCCCTCTATTGTTGATTTAATAATATGACTTAACATAGTGTAATCCTTGTGTGTAGATATTAGAATTTCATCGACCTCATATTTTTTGTTCCATGTACTTTTCCAAAAGAAAAAAATGATGAAATCATTTTTTCCCCGGGAGTCGGTATAGTCTGTTAAGTCATGTTTTATTAATGGGAGTTTAGTGTTAAAGATTTGTATGTATGGGTCGGATTTTTGTACACACGTTAGTTAGCACGCTTTGGTGATGAGATGATTTTTTAGTTGGGGGCTTTAGGCTCGGTAATTTTTGAACATAGCTCAACTGAGTAGTTGTTAGTTTGTTTTTAAAAATAAGATAAAGAAAGTGTTCGAATGTTATTAGTGAGGTTTTTGGGGGAAGAGACGGTTAAGCTGAACTGTAGTCTCGCGCGGTTGGTCCGCGCAATGTGTAATTTTTACTGAGTTGTGCTGAGAGACGAAAATCTCGGGGGAATTGTTTGCTGGCAGAGCTTCGGGATGGTCGTCCCATCTCGCTAGTGTGTTCCAGCGTATTTGTGTTTTTTCGATGAAGGGAATTTGATAATTGAAGAGAATATTGTTTTGAAGTAAAGATAACGAGATTATGGGCGGGAATGTTCTTTCTCCCGGGAATTTATGGATTTTTTTCCAAGAGATATTACCCAAATGCCAGGGAGTACGCCGGCATTATATATATTGTAAGAATTCTGATGGATTTGTTATAGAGGCCATGGATTGTACCGGCCGTTATTTTGATTCATGTTTCCTATGATGGATTTTTCCCTTGTTATTAGAAGATATAGTATGCCGCTGTGTAAGCGACCAGTGATCATCATCATTTATAAAGATATTGATGTAAACCTTTATGAAACGTGAGCTGCTATGTTCTGCAGCCTTTGTACTTTGAGTTTTGCACCTGTAACTGAATCTTTGGATAACGATTTGCATGGATCTATGCTATGAGTTACTGCATTCTACAGCCTATTGAGGTTGCGATGTACGCAGTCTTTTTCTGGATGACTATTTTTGCTGTATTACTACGAAATGAACTTACTTATCTGATGCGTCATGTTTTATGCTTTGAACTGTGTTACCATGATGTCTACGTGACTGTGGCGTTAATAAACTGTGTATAACGTTACAGAGGGTTTCAATATTTCCTGACCTCTACGTTACAGTGGTGTGTGATCGAAGTTTGTATAGGTATGCCAGAACCTTCATACGACATTCGCACTTACAACTATACATATTTACACACCTGTCGGCCATCCGTAAGCCCGACCACAAGCTGATTGCCTTCATCAGCCGTAATATTAACAATGTCTTCCTACACCACTTACGTATCCATAACATATTTATGGTGGCCAGTATGGCCTGTTGACGTTAAAGAAAATAAACTTTAACAACACACAAACATGAAAAACTATGGTTAATTTGGTGTTACGACTGGAATAAATACAGAGGATCATGCAGGATACGCGAATGGTTGCATTTTTTCATTCAGGACATTATTGTCAATATATATAACAAAAGCCGGCATGTGAACAGGTCCACGGGAAAACATGGTTGACGTTTAATGAATAAAGTTACCTCACAATGACGTCCATTAAAACATCAAAAGTACATGGCATGGATAAGCGTAGTAGAATTATCTCTCGTCCGTCAATAAGTTTCAAACGTTAGGCATCTTTAAGTGGCAATAACATAATAATGATACACTCCTCTCCTCTCCACTCAATCCTGGCCGTTGTACTAAAGGTTCGGGCAATCCACGAACAGAACCAACGTAATGCGGCAGAAACAATCACGGCAAACAAAATATTAGTTGCCTCATATCTCAAAGTTACTTGTAGTAGATTATCGTACAAACGTCTAGATAAGTTCGGGAACCATCTTGCACATAACGTGGCGGCCTCCGAAAAATCAATAATGTCACACAATATATATATATATATATATATATATATATATATATATATATATATATATATATATTTATATTTATATATATTTATATATATATTTATATATTTATATATCACTCTCCAAAACTCCTGGAGCTTAGAAGAAATCACGTCCACCTTAAACTAGTGAACGAATACGAAGGCCCAAAAAATTAACACACCGAACCCACGACATGTGACAAACTACGTCACTAGTGACTGTCGCTCACCACGGGTTAACGCTTCGTGCAAAAAGTAGTTTGTGTACAGGCGAACACAATTCCTCACATAAAATGGACACGTGCTAGCGTGTAGTAACATGCTACAATATATCCCAAATCTATCCTTAACATTGGGTATGGGTCTGACCAACTCAGAAAGTAAGTTTTCTTTGTTGTTTTTTATCATTTAAACTTGACAACATCAAATATCTAAAGAAAGATCAAATAAAATCAGAATTACATTCATAGGAAATAACAGAATAAATGTGCCCTCTCCTTTATTGGGACAGGAACCCAACAAGTTAATAACCCCAAAGGTCAAAGGTTAGCACTACGGTACAGAATAGACAGTAAGGAAAAACAAAGTTCCTACTAAATGCTACCCAGTAAAGTAAACAATTTTTAAGCCAAATCAAATTTGGTGCAATACTTGTAACACACAAAAATATTCACTCTCTCTGTCATACTCTCTTTGTCAGACAGTGGACACTCAATCACGCTTACCCTATTCTTGATAATATCCCTTTGTAATTACAATGATTCCTAAATTTACAGAATGTCACGGGTATTATCCAAGTTGGCCCCAGTCCATCCTCTATAAAAAATAAGATTTTATAAGGGGGACGCCAAATTTGGTGGTGTATTCCTGGATGCACAAATGTCACCTCGAATAGTTAGGGTTGAAACCGAGATCTTGTGTTCACAGCAAACAGTGGAAGATACTTCCAGTATTTTGAAACATCTAGCTGCTAAAAACTGTTACAATTGTTAAATGTTGGTAATCCTATCGGCTGGCTCTAAGTGAGTGCCGATTATGAAACAGCGTAACTCTTCTGGATAAAATCCACTTGGATACGACTGTCAAAAGTCGGGAGAAATGTTATTGTTTTTTTCACAACCCAGTGGGCTGATACAATATGAAAAAATATCTGGTATTGATAAGTCCAGTTAAATTTACCATTTAAAAAATGTTAATTTGTCTCTTCGGCCAGTCCTGTTCACAAATGAACTTGGGGACGCGTAAGCCAAGAAACAGACAACATTAATCAATCAGTAAATGAAGAAATGAAGTACACATAATGCAGTTGAATCTTGCAAACTAACTTATAACTTGTTAAATAAAGAAGTGAAGACAAAAACTCGAAGAGATAAAAGACATTTCATCAATGAACTGGCCGTAGAAGCTGAAAATGCTGCAAGAACTGGTAATAGTAGGTGCCTTTATCAAATTACAAAACAACTATGTCACCAGCCTACTGCTATGGAAACACCTGTTAAAGGTAAATTAGGGAATTCAATACCAACAGAAAAAGAACAAATGAAGAGATGGGCTGAGCACTTCATGGAGGTGCTAAACAGACCACCACCAACAGTAACACCTGATTTTAATAATGAAACACCCACAACCACCTTGCCAATAACTTGCGATGAATTCACGCTGGACGAGATCAAACAAGCCGTTAAAAGATTAAAAAATTTTAAAGCTGCTGGAGTTGACGAAATTTCAGGGGAAATGATTAAAGCAGTTAATGACAACAACCTCTTGAGAATTTTAGATATTATAAATGAAGTATGGAGAGAAGAACAACCACCACAACAATGGAAAGACAGTATTATTGTAAAGTTACCGAAGAAAGGTGATCTATCAGACTGTAATAACTGGCGTGGTATATCTCTATTATCAGTACCTGGAAAATTATTATGTTGCATGATGTTAGAAAGACTTAAATTGCATGCTGACGAAAAGATCAGAGAAGAACAAGCGGGTTTCAGGCCGAAACGATTGCCACCCTTATCGACACCTGGTGTTAAAGTGTAAGATGTAGGTGTCTTCTCTGATTTAGGATGTTGCTGTGTATGTGGTAGTGGAACAGTTCAATGGGTTATCACACAGGCAACATGACGTGTAGAGTCATAGAAAGGGTAACTTCGTTGTATAAGTTTCTTTCATTTATTGCACGCCACAAAACAGTCATGATACTTATGACATCAACATGGTTAACGAGTTCAGCAAGATGATATGGCACATTGAAAACAATTTCTGTAGTCAGCAATGATAGCTGTTGTATATATGCGTCATAAGACATCACAGTTCAATAGATTCAGAAATTCATCAATCATCGAGTGCTAGTTCGTGAAGCTGTATAAATAATAATAATTTCTATAACTTCTGCAACAGTGTCAGCTACAGATCTTCAATGTTCATAAACAATAATAAATGCTCCCATTCTGATGCTAGCAGATCAGTTGTATACAATAAGTCCGTTCACTGTCTGCACGTGAATAGCATACATGGGCTACAGGTCAGCTCGACCTTTATAATGTTCCTAAGTCTAACCATCTGACTTGGACGTGATCTCTGATATAACGAATCCTGGAACACAGACAACAGTCTTGTTGGTCTAGAGCGACCCATATATATTTAACTAGTTCAGGTATACAGATACCGGTGACTTAATCCTAGTCAAAGTACCTCTCCATTTTGCATCACACAGGCGAGCAAATAGGCGACAAAATGACGAACCTCTAGACGATAGCATAAAGTTCGATACAAGAGGAATTACCTTATTTCGGAAAATCAACCATGAACATATGCCTCCAGGCAGGCTGCATAATACTGGGAAATAGTCTAGTTAGCTAACTAACTCACTAAGACACTGTATTTCCCTCAGAGAATCACAAGACGCAGTTGCGTCTGCTCGCTTCTTAAACCATTTCTAAACTGCCCCAACTGGGCGGAACACACAGAACGAACTCCCGGTTTGACATGCGCAGAACGACAATCTCTGAGTTGCCGTTCACAATAAGACGATTCGAAGAACATTCGAGATAAAAGTCTTACACAGTCGCGCCTTTTATGGTCATGAAAAGAAGCGTTAAGAAAGGTTTCAGACATCTACCATAGTTGACTGATACTACCAAATAAGGAGATGTGGTCACGCTTCGTTCAAGAAATTATAGACCGAACGTGTCTCTATACAAGAGAAGGCAACTCCTAACAAATTGTAGTTTCGATAACTCGGATTATGTCCCTTTGACCATAGAAAACATAATACACACTTCAGTCAAAAAAATGATCATACATATGAAAAAATGTTTATACAAACGAAAAATAATAATGATCCGTGCGTAACATTCGCACCCTCCCTGGAAAAAAAAAAAAAATGGGACATTTTTTTTTTTTTTAAATCCTGGAGCCGGAAAAAATCTAGGCTCCTAACGCACGTATGATGCGTGGATATATACCTAACAAATTAGCTCAACGCATGGAGCGACACTGAGATCATATCTCAGATCCTTAGAGAAAAAATTTATCTAAGTATACGCTGATATATTCCAGGAAGGTGCCACCAACACACGCCACAATGATGGCAACAACATAATGACAATCAAATTATACTCATACCAATATATGAAATTAAATATATTATGTGTTATCATACAATGTGTTGCAAATAGCGGTGTAATTTACTAATATACCGCACTATATTATTACATTATATAAAGTAACAGTAATTAATAAGTAATACATGTGTTGCTCTTCGGTGACATAAAACATTCAATAGAAGAAGATGTGGACATCATCCGCTCCCAATGTAGGACAGGACTTGATATCCTCAAAGTTCCACAATGGACATAAACTCGCAGACTTCAATGATGTGCTGCGAAAATATCAATAACACAAATCTTAAAGACAACTGGTAAATTTCTTAATACAATCCTGAAAATAATTTATTTAAATGTGGCCGAGTGATCTTTTGGCCCGTATATCACTAACTAAGCCTTCTTAGATAATTACATGGTACAATGTTATAAATTTCCCTCAAAAAAAAAAAAAAAGTGAGACAAAATCTACTAACATGTCATTATAACATTGGACTGTATATCAGGAAATATATATATATGACAGAAGAATCATGTGGAATCGTGTGGACATCTGGACAGAATGTCTGCCATTACATTATCCGAACCACGGATAGCTCGAACCGAGAAATGAAATGGTTGAAGAGCTATGGCATAACGAGTGGACCTCGAGCTCTTCAAGTTTTTGCTCTGAATAGCAGTAAGCGCTTTCTGGTCGGTTTCCACAATGAAATGTGCGCCTAGAAGAAATCTTTGTAACTTCAGAATAGACCATACCATAGCCAATAACTCACGGTCTAAAACCGAGTAATTCTTTTCTGCAGCGTTTAATTTCCTAGAGATATACATCACCGGATGCAAAGTATCAGAATACTCCTGCATTAGTGCTGCCCCAATCCCTGTTGACGAGGCGTCACTTCGAAGAACAAAAGTCTTCTCAATAGTAGGTAACTTAAGAATAGGTGGAGATGAAAATAGGGCTTTAACCTGGTCCAATGAGGATTGACATTCTTTAGACCAGCGGATCAGATTAGGCGACCCTTTCTTCAATAAAGTAGAAAGCGGTGCCATAATGGAGGACAGATTCGGAATGAATCGTCCGTAGAATTGAATCAAACCTAATAGACTCCTTACTTGTTTCTTCGTCTTAGGGACCGAAATGTTAAGTATTTTTGAAACATTGTGGTCCTCTGTCTTTAAAAGACCATGACCAACCCGATGACCTAGGAAAGAAATCTCGCTAAATCCTATAAAGGCTTTAGAGGGTTTTGCAGTCAAGTTATACTCGCGAAGAGTAGACAGTAATTCGTATAAACCCAAATATGATCTTCCCAAGAATCACTGAATAGACAGATATCATCTAGGTATGCTATGACATCTGTACGATATGCGAGAATTCGCCGCATCATGCGTACGAATGTAGCAGGGGCGTTCATAAGACCAAAAGGCATGAAATTCCATTGGAATAAACCCCTAGGTGTAGAAAAAGCTGTAAAAGGTTTGGCACGTTCAGTTAGCGGGACTTGCCAATAACCTTTAGACAAATCTAGTTTGGTAAAGAATCTAGAATTAGAAAGTTTATTGAGTAGCTCTTCTAATGAAGGCATAGGTTCAGCATCGAACTTCGTAACTTGGTTCAATTTGCGATAATCTACGCAAATGCGAATGTTATTATCCTTCTTTCGAACAATAACCATAGACGAAGAGTATGCTGAAGTGGATGGTTCAATGATTTCCAAACGTATCATTTCATCCAACTCTTTTTTCGACTTGAGACTGGAAATGAATAGGTATTGGATATGGTCTGACTCTGATAGGATTGTGATCAGTTAGCACAATGTCATGTTCTATGACATGTGTGTGTGTCCCGGGATGTCTGTAAGAACATCCTGAAATGTTTGCAACATCGAAGAAACTTGTCGATGTTCCTCAGCGGAAAGATTTGGAGAAACGGTCACGTTTTTCCAAGATTCCGTAGAATAAAGTGGGACCATAGAAAGAGGAAGATTGACATCAGAAAAAGTAGTTTCCTCATCCTGTATAACTGACAGAGATGAGTACTGACCACGAGTTGCTTGTGAATTGTCCGTAGCCTGGAAAATAGGCTGCAAATAGTCAGGTCTTTCATAAAATTCTGTGAGCATATTTATGTGGAAAGTTTTATGCTTTCCATCAATATCGACAACATAGTCGACATCAGAAATTTTGGAGACTATTGCATATGGACCTTTCCATGCAATTAGAAGTCTGTTCTCCCTTGAAGGAAGTAGAACGAGAGCTTTGTCACCTGGACAAAGTTGTCGTAGACATCTATTCTTATTTGCAAACTGCCTTGCCTTTTCTTTAGCAAATTCTGAAGACGAAGTTGCTAGTTTGCATGCCTCGATGATCTTTTGCCTAAGAGCAATGACGTACTCATAAGAAGATTGAGTCTCATCGCTAATATTATCGGCAGTGATTAGATCGTGAAGTAAAGACATAGGGCCGCGCGGTTGCGCGCCAAAGACAAGTTCAAAAGGGGAAAACCCCGTATGTTCATTGGGGACCTCTCTATACGCAAAGAGAGCCGCGGGTAAGACCCTGTCCCAATCCTGAGGATGATCCTCAGTTATTTTACCAAGTAAAGTTTTCAGAGTCCTATTTAAACGTTCGACCAACCCATTAGACATTGGGTGATAGATACTGCTGAGAGACCTTTTAATGTGTAGCATAGACATTACCTGTGACATAGTGTCTGATATAAGTTGAGTGCCATGGTCTGACAATATTTCTCCGGGAAAACCCAAGCGAGAAAATATCAGCCAAAGAGCGTCTGCGATATCAGCAGTTGAGATGCTCTTGAGAGGTATTGCCTCTGGCCAACGTGTGCACATATCGACACATGTAAGGATAAATTGATGTCCTCTAGCCGACTTAATTCTAAAAGGACCGATAATATCTATTGCCATTTTTTGAAAAGGGCGAATAGGAATGTCAGCAGCCTGGATAGGCGCAGCATGTCGTGGTCCTTTAGATTTGACCTCCTGACATACTTTGCAAGAGCGACAGTACATTCGTATGTCCTTGCTCACAAATGGCCAAAAGAAAGCCGCAAGAACCCTCGACTTTGTACGGGAAAAACCCATATGTCCAGCACATTGCGAGTCATGAGCATGTTGCAATATTTGCAATCTCATGCTCTTAGGCACAAGAATTTGTGAATGAGTGGACGTAGTCGAGTCTTGTACCATACGTACAAGTACGCCGTTCTTCATAGAAATCCAAGATTTCCTATTAGTGTTCTGATTAGGATCACCTTTTTTTGCTAGAATGAAGAATTTTTGTAAAGAAGGATCTTCTTCTTGCAATTTGATAAATGAGTCACGTGTAATAGTCAAGTGACTATCTTGGTCATTTACTTCATCATTATTAGTTAATGAAGTTTGAGGTGGATCCAGAGCATGTGCTCTTGTGACCACCGCATTGGTAGCTTCAATGTTTTGCTCTTCCCAAACAGCAATCTGCTGTGGGGTACATTCCCTAACTCCGTGAATACGACCAATAATAAGGTCCGCAATAGGGTTTGGAAGTAGACACGCGTGGACCTCTCCCGTGAAGAAAGGAGTAGCAATGTGTATTATAGCAGTAGGATACTTTTCTAACGTGCCACCAAATGTGACACATTTGATGACTTTTCCTGTAGCACAGGATGGATCTACAAGAGATTGCCTAACGCCGACAGTAGTACATCCAGAATCAAACAACACTGAGACTGGATTACTATTTACTAGCCCCTTATGTAATATAAGAGAACCTCTCCCATCATGAGCAACATTAGCAGGAAGAGCGGGCAAAGGATGACCACAGCTTAAAGTACTAACGGTTTTCGGATCAAATAAAGTACTGCATTGGATACATTTATTTGCCCTACCAAAATCAAAAGATGAGCATCCGATAGCATTATGGTCTTTATCATTATTAACCTGTTTATCTGCTCCCTGAGATTCTTGTTGAACAGAGTTTGTCTGTTGATATCTTTTTCTCTTATGTTGCGATCTACCGCGACCATTATTGCCTCTGCAATTATCATTAAAGTCCCTACTGTAATTTTTATCCTGGTTTGAGTTCCAGTTTCCATAACTGTCATTACTATCTCTATGCTGTTGAGAACCTCTATTATCTTGGTATTGAGGTCTCTGCATAAAATATTTTCCTCTATACCGATTACTTTTGTGAAAATTTCTAAAGTTAACCGGAGTAGAATAACGTGTAGTATTAGGTTGTCTCCAGTTCTGGGAAGAAGAATCACCCTGGAATTGATCACTATGGTTCTGGGCATAATTACGATTACTCTTTTTATTGAAATTTTTTCTGGCTACCCTGAAATTTACGCATAAAATTTGGGCCATAAGGTGCTGCCGAAGCAACTGGCAGACCTTCTTTCACCTTAGAGTTACTAATGGTTATGTGCGGATGCGCAGTAACATACTGGCTACAGTATTCTTCCATTTCTTTTATGTTTTTAGGCTTACGCTCATGAAGAAAAGATAGAAAAGCTTCATTAACAGAAGACATAACCTTATCTCTAAGTAGTAAATCCATAAGAGCTTCAAATGTATTTTCTGTCTTAGACAACTCAACCCATCGTAAAAAAGTAAGACGGATGCCTGAGATGAATTCAGAGAATTCAACTCCAGTTTTTGGTAACATGGTTTTAAATTAAAGACGATATCCGTCCTCGTTAAGTTGGTACTTCTTTAACAATGCCGCCCTGACAACCTCATAGTTGTTTTTGTCAGGCACATCTACCATACTCAACAAAGTCAAAGCATCACCTCTAAGTATCTTGGACAGATGATACACATATAATGTTTTATCTATATTATGCACATTACATGCACTTTCAAATCTATCTAGATAAAATGTTATATCATCGATTGAGGGATTAAATGCTGGTAGATTAAGCTTGAAATCCTTAGCATTAGTCTTATTTGACACCTTATTTGCATCATTAGCATTACCAGTGTTCAATAACTTTAACTTCTCTAACTCTAAAGCTAAGATTTTTTCATCATGTTCCATTTTTGCTTTTCTCTCATCAGCCTCTCTTTGTAACCTTCTTTCTTCAGCCTCAGCCTGTAACTTTCTTTCTTCAGCCTGGGCCTGTAACTTTTTTCCTTCAGCCTCTATTTCAAGTCTCTTATTTTCAGCTCTTTTTCAAGTCTCTTATTTTCAGCTTCTTTTTCAAGTCTCTTATTTTCAGCTTCAGCCTGAAGCCTCTTCTCCTGAGATTCTGCTTCTCTTTTTTGTTTTTCCATTTGAAATCTTTTTTCCTCCACCTGCATCTGCAGTTTCTTTTGTTCTATTTCAGCCTCTATTCTCTTTTGTTCAGTTTGTTCTTTCATTTTCTTTTCTTCCGACTTCAATGCCTTGGCATATTGAACAGTCGCAAATTCTTCTAATTTATCACCTGTCTTCCCAAGGGCTTTACCCTGCTCAATAAAGTACTCAAATGTAGACATGATGTCCAAAATGTGAGTACAGAACCTGAAATAATTAATTATCTTATTTCAATGTTAAATAGCAACAAGACTTAATAAAGTGCTTGTATAATCTCTATGTTGAACCCAATCTCTGTGGGAAACAGGAGTTGACACCAACTTGTATTATCAAATGTATAATAATATCACAAGTCACCTCTTAATTAACAGTGCACTACCCAAATCAGTGCATAATCATCAGTTATTTATCATAACTGCACTACAATAGTGCATAAGCAAAAAACACCAGTTTGTTATGATAAGTGCACTATAGACCAATAGTGCATGAGCATATATCAACAATAGTGAAAGCTAACTATGCAAGAACTATGTAAACAATAACAAGACAATGTAAACAATAACAAAGGTCATCAACAATGTAAACAATAACAAAGATCAAAGTCAATGTAAACAACAACAAAGATCAGAGTCAATGTAAACAATAACAAAGATCAGAGTCAATGTAAACAATAACAAAGATCAGAGTCAATGTAAACAATCAACAAAGATCAAACAATACGAAAACATTCGCATAAGTCAAATACACAAACAGCAAAACTAAAAAGAAATATGCGAAGATATGACTAACAAATGACGCTACAGTGTGTACACAAAAATATACGTAAAGAACTGAATAATAGCAAAGGGGAGACCTACAAATACAAACAATCGAAATCGAAACTAAAAACACAAAGAAAGAGAGAGAAGAAAAAAGAAAAAAAATATATATATACAAGAAACAAAAATAAAGCACAACTCGTCACAACTAAACAGATATAGCAACGATTGTCGCTAGCAAATTTCACTGTAGGAAATTCGCACAGTCCCTAACGAAAACGCTAACAGTAGAACCTCTGTGACGTGGTATCTTCTACTGTAAGACTCCGCCCAACCGAGAAAACCCGCTGAAATATAAACATATAAATATACAAATAACAAATAACATATAACATATAAACATGTATCATGAAAACAATAGGAGAAAGTGTGAAAGTACAGAAGGCTCAGTTAGAACATAAGGGCACAGTTCACAAACAAAACAGGCCACTTAACTTCTATAAATCCAGCGTCAGCACGGTGCAGAACAGGATGTAATCAGCATTCTGAGGATAATGATCCAACGTTGATTAACTTCTGCTCCCATAAACAGCCATGACGAAGGAAATGAGCTTCTAATACTGCAACAGTTGTTACGGCACTTGACCTTCTGAATCTTCTAAATTGATTTAACCGGCACTTGACCTTCTGAACCCGCAACAGTACCCCTGAGACCGGAACAGTTGTTACGGCACTTGTCCTTCTTTTCACCAGATCAGGAAATCCATTCGCTCGGTACTTGTCCTTCTAATTTTACATAAACTTCAATATTGCCGAGCAGCGCCGGGTAGTTTCAAAATCAGCAACTGTCAGAAAATCCGGATACTTTCAATAAAATTTCTTGTAAGGTGGTAGTTGATGCTGTAGTTGTATCTAGTATGATGATGATGTCTGGGTTTGCTGACCCCCTTGATAGCTGGAATCAGAGTGAACCAACCTATGGCCACCAAAAATGATATGGTGCGCCAAAATATCAGATGATAGAACCAGCTCTGGCCACCAAAAATGATAAGGGTGGATTTGTGCTGAAGTGGTAACTTGCCACCCTTATCGACACCTGGTGTTAAAGTGTAAGATGTAGGTGTCTTCTCTGATTTAGGATGTTGCTGTGTATGTGGTAGTGGAACAGTTCAATGGGTTATCACACAGGCAACATGACGTGTAGAGTCATAGAAAGGGTAACTTCGTTGTATAAGTTTCTTTCATTTATTGCACGCCACAAAACAGTCATGATACTTATGACATCAACATGGTTAACGAGTTCAGCAAGATGATATGGCACATTGAAAACAATTTCTGTAGTCAGCAATGATAGCTGTTGTATATATGCGTCATAAGACATCACAGTTCAATAGATTCAGAAATTCATCAATCATCGAGTGCTAGTTCGTGAAGCTGTATAAATAATAATAATTTCTATAACTTCTGCAACAGTGTCAGCTACAGATCTTCAATGTTCATAAACAATAATAAATGCTCCCATTCTGATGCTAGCAGATCAGTTGTATACAATAAGTCCGTTCACTGTCTGCACGTGAATAGCATACATGGGCTACAGGTCAGCTCGACCTTTATAATGTTCCTAAGTCTAACCATCTGACTTGGACGTGATCTCTGATATAACGAATCCTGGAACACAGACAACAGTCTTGTTGGTCTAGAGCGACCCATATATATTTAACTAGTTCAGGTATACAGATACCGGTGACTTAATCCTAGTCAAAGTACCTCTCCATTTTGCATCACACAGGCGAGCAAATAGGCGACAAAATGACGAACCTCTAGACGATAGCATAAAGTTCGATACAAGAGGAATTACCTTATTTCGGAAAATCAACCATGAACATATGCCTCCAGGCAGGCTGCATAATACTGGGAAATAGTCTAGTT
Organism: Oreohelix idahoensis; assembly: GCA_024509875.1. Classification (NCBI taxonomy): domain Eukaryota; kingdom Metazoa; phylum Mollusca; class Gastropoda; order Stylommatophora; family Oreohelicidae; genus Oreohelix; species Oreohelix idahoensis. The sequence continues at coordinate 257,155 of JAMPIV010006712.1, forward strand.
AGCTAACTAACTCACTAAGACACTGTATTTCCCTCAGAGAATCACAAGACGCAGTTGCGTCTGCTCGCTTCTTAAACCATTTCTAAACTGCCCCAACTGGGCGGAACACACAGAACGAACTCCCGGTTTGACATGCGCAGAACGACAATCTCTGAGTTGCCGTTCACAATAAGACGATTCGAAGAACATTCGAGATAAAAGTCTTACACAGTCGCGCCTTTTATGGTCATGAAAAGAAGCGTTAAGAAAGGTTTCAGACATCTACCATAGTTGACTGATACTACCAAATAAGGAGATGTGGTCACGCTTCGTTCAAGAAATTATAGACCGAACGTGTCTCTATACAAGAGAAGGCAACTCCTAACAAATTGTAGTTTCGATAACTCGGATTATGTCCCTTTGACCATAGAAAACATAATACACACTTCAGTCAAAAAAATGATCATACATATGAAAAAATGTTTATACAAACGAAAAATAATAATGGTTTACAGTAGTAGAAACAGGGTGAAACAAGGCTGTATGATGTTACCACTACTTTTTGGAATAGCTATTGATTGGCTTATGAGAAACTATACCCACAATGAACAATACGGTAGACAATGGACAAATGGAGAACTCCTGGGGGACCTGGATTTCGCAGATGATGTAGCATTCTTAAGTTCAACACCAAGACAATCCCAAGAAGCAATAAATAATTTGTGTCATCTCTCGGTTAAAATTGGTCTCCAAATAAATGCCTCTAAAACTAAAGCTATGAACTTTTCTAACGAGACCTTTGATATCATCTTGAACGGGGAAAAACTACAGAAAGATAAAAGTTTCAATTATTTAGGCAGTAAACTCACCCAGGACGGAGACACAACAAGATAAATCCATCCTAAAATAACTTTAGCAGCTAGCGCCTTCAATAGATTATCTAACATTTGGAAATTACGATCATTGAATATACATACCAAGCTTCGTCTGTTTAATTCAAATGTTATCTCAGTGTTAACATACGGCTGTGAGAGTTGGAAAATAACAAAATCATTGGAGAACAAGCTGAATACATTCGAGAACAAATGTCTTAGAAAACTCATGAACATCAGTTGGAAAGAATTCAAGACTAATCGACAAATAAGAGAAGACTCTAGGCAGAAATATGTCTCCGACTATATAAGGAAAAGACGATGGTCTTATATCGGTCATGTCCTACGAATGCAAAACAACAGAATACCACTACAGGCGCTCACTTGGGTTCCTGAGGGTAAGAGGAAAAAAGGAAGACCAAAAGAAACACTCAGAAGAACAATAATAAGAGAAGGAAGAACGTTGGGCCTAAATAATGTGCAAGAGCTAAGAGGAGTGGCGTCACAACGAACAACCTGGAGAGCACTGGTTTCTGCCTTATGCGCCGTGTTTGGTGCTTAAAGAATTTATTATTATTATTATTAAATGAAGAAAAGGGCCAAAATAGACCGCTGGCCGCTCTTGATCAGATCTGCTTAAGAATAAAGAAACATCATGAAAAAAATGCTACTATTCTAAATCTCTACATATATGTACACAGAAGGGGACAAGACGATCTCTTATCCACCCCGTCAGTCCTGATTAAATTTAAAAGGTACACGGTGTTCTTAGTCTATTCCTATCCGGTCAGCTTGCGCTAGCGCGGCGTGACTAGGTCGGGTGAAGGTATGCGCCCTCCCCGCCCTGACTTGCGTTAACGATCAGCGTACAATGTCTATTATTATTTAATTGTCCATACGCGCACTTACAAAATCTCGCCTGTTGTTAATAGCTATTAAATTGTCGGCGTCTGTTTGTCATCGTATGGTATTAAATAAAAGTCACTTACTATAAGTACACAAAATGAAATATAATGTGAATTCTATTCTACCACTATCAGTCGCGCCTAGCGTACAATATCCGTCAGCTAAACCGTATCTTCGTGTGTGAGAAAGCGGGTGATTAAAATTAACATTACAACTGATACATCTGGTGTAGAACAGCTATTCATTATTATTTCACTGGTTGTAACAGCTAGAACTCTAAGTGAATAAAAATAGTAAAAGCTTTAACACTAACATTTAAGCACTAATTTCTTTTACCAGAACATCAGAATGAAAATCCCCAAGAATACTATTAAACACATCTAGCGAAAATGGTTCTAGCTACTGCTTGCTTAGGCTGCCCGAAAAATTCTGACTGACAACAGATAGCTGGTTTCGGAAGACACAGTTTATATATCGTCATGGATGTATAATCTATAGATGATGCTACTTTTCACACTATGGTGCATAGCAAAAATCAGGAAACTAAGTTCCCCAGATAAATTGCTTTCACGGTCACTCTGTCGAGCGTTGCTAATCGACATCAGAGACTTAAAACCGTGTAACGGGCTCCACGGAGATTTTTGCCCGTATCTGAAGTTTAAAGAGTTAACTCACCCTGTGTATACGAACATCAAAGGGTACTCGGGGAAATAATTTTGCCCGTGCGTCTCACTTCAAAAGGTCCGGTGTTTTCCCACGTGCAGTCTGTCCGATATCCGATGATTGACAGATCAGCTCGCGTGAGAAACTTGGTAAACAAACCCTATTCGCTCCCCGCTATGACTGGCAGGTCGCGAAAGTTGGTAAACAGCTTCGTTTGTTTATGTCCAAGGAAAAGAGGCGTGGATTAAAAAGGTGAGCAAACGCAGGCTGTAACTGCATGGATTTGCTAGCAAATCATAGAACGCTACGAGGTCACGTAAGACTGGCAGATACTGTAGGCTATATTTCCATTATGCGTCACAAGTAGCCATAGTCGTTCTGTCTCATCAGAGACCCCCCCCCCCCGGAACTATTACAGTGGTGGTTCCTTGCTCGATAGGAAGCGAAAAGGAAGATAATGATACTGATAGTGATGATGATGATGAAAACAAACCTCCATGCTCTACTGGGAGTGAAAAGAAAAATAACGATGATGACGGTGTGTCGTAGATTAGTGATAGGGGAATTAACACTTGGGTTGGTCCCTTTTGAATAGAAATAGAACAGGTGATAGCACAGTGGGAGATAATATAAGAAATAGATTTTCAGGAGTGAGATGTGAAAAAATAATAGAGTCTGTCCCTGACACTCGAGAAGCTTTTCTCGGTCAGCCTATCTCTACAACAGATCTAGATTAGGCAGACAGTCTACTAGAATATATATATATATATATATATATATATATATATATATATATATATATATATATATATATATGTGTGTGTGTGTGTGTGTATCCCACTCACATACACACACACACATAAGTGACGACAGTTCGACGCACAGACGTGAAAACTATAACAATGAAATATAGATATTTTGGGACGAGCTGACCGACACACGTGAATAAGTTTATGAAAATTTTATTTATCATAAGAATTTCACCACAACCAAAAAATTTGAATATCAATCACATATAAATACACATAGGTTAAAGAATTACTAAAAGAATAGACCCATAGGTGTAATGCTTTCCCCCTCTGTTGAGCCCACGATCCCGTTAGCAGAAATGTTATAGCCCCCAAAGAGTCACAGATTTATACGCTATGGTCTAGGATTTCCCTCTACGGTTAAGAACAGAGTTGATATATTAATCTATTCTAAGAGAAGAAAACATCATTTCCAACAAACTTACCTAAGGAAAACACAAAGTGGGTGCATAAATTATACCATAAGGGAATCACTCACTCCTGCTTTCTCTCTGTTAATTGACCAGTGGCCACTGACATGCTTTCTTACCTACAAACTTGATGTCTTGCACCTTCAGGCGCAAACTTTAGGACACACACACACCATGAATCCGTGTTCTTTTTTCATAAAGAGAACCCCAGCTCTGCAGATACAGGTTTCATCCAATGTTCCGGGGAGCGTTCACTTTACAACTATATTTTACGATTACTGTTTATGTCACTTGAATCAGTTAAGGTAAGAAATTTCAAATGGGCTCACAATGTTAGAATCTCGAGGTTTCCAGTACGTAGGAAATGACAGGTTGGTAACTTCTCTCAATATATAAAATTATTGGTCACACCACAATTGTTTAAACGTCGGAAATGTTACTGTTGTAATTTTTCTCGCCACAGGGGCTGAATGTACATGAGATTTAGGGAAGAAATATAATCTGGCTCGATAGGCCCAGTTACTGCATTTAGTCTTAAAGTTCGTGAGATGGTACTATGTCTCTTTCTGGATGCAAAACACAATGCCAGACAGGTTGTAACTTGGACACCCACGTATTTAAGTACAAAAATGTTTCTTCTAGGTTATTCTCATATATACTGAAAACCGCTGGTAGATTTTTGGGCTTGACCCAGATACTGTATAAAAGAAAAAGAAACATACAGAAACTTAATCATAATATTATACAAACATCCCATCCTACCCGCGCGTAAAATATAATATTCACTTTGGTTATTTAACTTAAATCAGAAACTATAAGCTTAGAGCTTGTCTCATCTGTTAAAACTCCTGTGAAATAAACTCTAGTCATTAAAAAAAAATCAATCATCATGAATTAAAAATAGTACATATTCCGTCAATACTCAAATGATAAAATCAGTGCATTTACGTAGTTAGTTAAATATATTCTCTGACTGGTTACTAACAATTTAATTAAATTTATTTATAGCAAAATGAGTTTTTAGCTAGAAATTATAATTTATTCTGCTATCCACTGTAACACAGTAACTTAGAGAATTTTCAAATGACGGACCTATTCTAGAAAAACACTTCGGCACAGAAAATTTAGTGAAATATAAATTTGGACTAACAATAAAATCACTCGACAATACTAGTCAATATTATTACCTCCAAAACAGAACTGCAGGCTATCTCCACGAAACTGAGAACTTCACTTATACAGGTATTCTAGAACTCGGCTAGATGTCGAGAAACTAAGAACTTCACTCTACAAGGTATTCTAGAACGAAGCGATCTGTCTTCTGACACTGAGGAGTACTGAATGAATGACGTCTAAACTGCTGGGGTTTAAATATTAGAAATCAAAGAAATAGCCCAGACTTAATACATTTAGCACCTATGCCCTGCTTGACATATTCCCTTGCTCGTTCTGCGAATCAAACGAATTCTTCGCACCAGTTTGCCGCTCTGTCTCGCCATCTGGCAGCGTACGGACTGCTTAAAATCGGGCTGGCAAAGTCTATTATCTGGCTATGCTCACCATGTTTTAATTACTTTCTAGCGAGCTGGTTAGCAAGAGAGGCAATAAAATTGCTCATCTTGTTTCCCAAATTTTATCTCCCCTTGATCGCTCTCTATCGAAAAATACGTTATCAAACTTAACGCCACTTTCCTCTGTTGCAACATATTACACTTCGATCTCTGACGTTCAAAATTAAATGAAACCGCCTCACGTATGCTAATCAGGTCTGCTATAAACCTACATCAAAGGGAAAAATAGCGAACAGCAATTAAATGCTTGCTAAATTAGATGAGAGAAAATTCGATGAGAGAAAAAAAGACAAATCACTGAGTATAGGGAGGAAATTATGTTAAAAACAGACATAGATGCAACTTTTAGGTCAAAGAGAAGTGTAGATGAGGAAATAGATATAGAAATCTATGACCATAATCTGTCATACGGTGCTGATGATGATGATAAAAATAACCGACATATGTATCAGGCAAGTGTTTTATCTACTTGCTTGAGCTAACGTTTTTCTTTATATAACACTGGACAACAAATTTTTACTTTTTGTGTGTATCTGAGATTAAACCAAGTTACCTTTATGTTGTTTGGGATGCTGAATATGAAAGTTGCCGTTAAAACACCAGATTAGCTCTAGTTTTTTTTTAATATCTGTAAAATAAGTTTTACACATTTGCATATACATACCATATGATGATAATTCTCATAGCGGAAATGATTCACAGCGACGGTTTTTTGCCTATCGCTTGTAATGAGTTTCTGGAGCATCTCTCACAAGGGTCCAACAATATTCTGCTAGCATTGCTGCATTCCATTTCCCTTGGTACCTTTTTTTGAGGGTAGTAATGTCCTGATGAAATCGTTCACTATGCTCGTCACTGACAGCACCGCAGTTAGCAGGCAAGAAATCCAGATGAGAGTGTAAAAAGTGTTAATTTAAAAAGACATTGTTGCACCCTAGTCTCTTGTAGCACTGCAAGAGGTTTTTCTACAAGTTCCTGGTAATTGCCAGCCTTATTTGTTTCGTAGAAAGTTTGTGGCCACTTGCTGGGAAAGCATTCCAAGTTAACTTCTCATCACCTGTGAGGATATCATCAAAAGACTGATCTCGGAAGAGCGGACGTAACTGTGGGCCGACAACTACACCTTCCTTGATTTTTGGCCTCACTAAGTCTTGGACATTTATTACGAAGGTATACAAATCCTGCCCCATTTCGATCCATGGCCTTTACAAAATTCTTCAATTAGTCCCAAGTTTGATGATGTGTAGGAGGAGGGAGCAAGATCTTGATTTCTGTCGGTAACTAACGCTCTAAACAAGTAAAGGTGTTCGTTAAGTACAATCTTATTTAAACTACTTTCCCCGTTTCAGATTTGATTGTCGTTGCTGGGGCCCAATTCTTTTTCTTGTGTGGGAAAGTCCCTGGCGAACGGCTGGTCCCACATACATAGGTAGGAAACAGCAAAACTTTGTATGTAACCCTGCGCTGTTAGCCCCATCGCAAGGATGGCAATGATCTTCAGGTCATCCCACAAATCTATCCACTTATAACACTGTGTTCATAGTGTTGATGGTGGTGTAACAAATGAGTATCATGTTGTTGTACGATGTATCTTATCATGTAGGACACTGCATACCCGAGTGGAACAGATGTTAAAATCGTTACCCCATTGTACAGAAGCATGCTCAGTCTTGATGAAGCCTCAACTTGTAGGCCGAATCAAATGAACAGGCTGCCTTCAATCGTCGTACTTTTTGTAGTATGATGTGGTAGTGCCTGCCATCATGACCACTCATAGGAAAACACCTGAAAGCACAAGGAGGTTATGTCTGTCATTAATTGAAATATGGAAGAGTCTTATATAATCTGTTTGCCGAGCACCTCAACCATCCCCCAACACATGACACATTCTCTTCTAGAAGACGTTTCCGTTTCTGCGCAGTCTGGATCCCAACATCTCTGCTAAATTTATTTTTGGCAAATTTCCAGATCTTCTCTCGATTAAATCATTTCAACTCACACTCTGGTAATTTTTATGTGTGGCTGTCCCCCCAGACTAAACTCTTTCAATAGGCACGAAATCATGATCTCTTTATGAGTTAGATGCAGGTCTTTCACAGGTGACAGATGTCCACTGGCTGCCTTGATTATCTTGCTTCATCATTCCAGAGTATAAGATGATTCTAGTGAGGGTTCCGGAAACATGGAAGTCCTTACCCCGCGAGGCACTGGCCGCATAGTCAGAGGGAATATTCGGATAGGTCAACAGGCCGCTTATTTAAATTTCTTCTTCTTTTTAAATAAATACCTGAGATAGGTAACCAATTGGAGTAAATTGAGTCGTGTACGCTAGTAGAAAGTAGATGTCATCACTCTAAGATGGTTATCGACATCTTCCCAGTTACCACACCATTGAAACTAGCAAAACGGCATCGATCGGATTCGTCCTTTGTTTTCGGTTTCAACCAGAAGCGATCGCAGATTCGTTGCACAGGCATTGACAACATAGTATTATGTTTGGGGCCCAATACACGAGTAGGTCCTGGTCACCTATACCCACAACCCAAAATAAAGGCATGTCTAAGCTTTCTTTATCATCTGGCGGTGTAATGGGTCCGCCCTTTGTGAAGCTTACAGCCGAGTTGTTTTGTGCATTCCGCAAATATAGCAAACCACACGCATAAAATGTGTTACAACACTCACACAAATAAAAATAAAATTAAGAAGCGGAACGTGAAAAATGGAGCTCCTGGTCATGATAACTTATAATTGCAGTGCTATTTATAGACAGACCCTGGAGCTTGCGCAGCAGAACTTATTAGAAACAACTATTGCATAAGTCTGGAAAACGGAGGTAAACAAACACCATCAGAGTTGGACAACAAAGAATAATTGTCAAATTGCCCAAGAAGGGAGATCTTGCAGACTCGCAATATAATATGGAGAGGAATTCTTCCGAAACTCATGTCTCATCAGTTTCCCGAGCGCAAAAATACTAGGCAGGATAATTATACAGAGAATTTCAAAAGCAGTAGACCACAAACTGAGGAAGAGAACAAGACACTGGATTTAATGAAAAAGAACTACAAGGCCTGATGTGTTATAGACTCACCATATTCAGACCTCACACCACGCATTACCATAGACGAACATTAGCCCACATATGTCAAGATCGTTCAGCTCGGCCCAAAAACAGCTTGATACAAATTTCGTATAATGATTAGAAACAGTGCTTTTTTATGAACATGCATACACTATGGGACAGATCTGATATGTGAACAGTTAACTGAGGTGCTTATGGAAAATCCCAAAGCCTGCATTTAAAAGTAGTCAATCATAAAAAAGCCTCACCTATTGCCAACTTAGATACGATGATAGTGAGTTTATTGGGCAGAGCAAACATTAAACCTATGAGGATAAGACAGGAGTAATTACGACAGGGATCATGCCTCCCCATATCAACCACTCTTATTTATAACAGTTCACCTCTAGAAATTGTGTCAGGATGAATGCGCCATGCACAACAGAGGGCCGTCGAATGAAGATAAATTAAGATATGGACTAACATATTTTCTACATTGGAAGATCCTGGAATATGCAGTATGAGACATATTGCACTACTAGCACATTCACATCACACAATCATAACGGACCAGGAAAAAAATCTGGGATAGACTTCAATAATTTAGCAACAGCACAGCAGGGTGGGCTATTGAAACATCCAATTCTAAAAAGTACAAGACAGAGTTCATGAAATGACGATTCAATGTTTGAGCTATACCCCTGATGCCCATATCAGCATAAAGCGGAATCACAAATCATGCTAACTGGTACAAGCCACGAAACACCTTTCACATTACCTAGGGATGCTAAACAATGTTAAACACCGATAACGTTGCGGTAGGCAAGGCCCTAAAAACTACTAATAATCAACATCAGATCAATTGAATAAGCATATGCGAAAAGAACCAGCCTTTTTTAGTAGCCCTACAAACAACATCTGGAAGTCCATCTCAATACAATAACAAAGCAATCATACACAATAGCACAAGGCACAAAATTAAGATTATATCAGGAGCTGTTAGTGCTATTCCTGTGCATCGTCTATAGGTATGGGTGTCCATGGCTTGCGTATAGTATCTACAGAGAAAGGAAATGTTCGAAATTGTCCTCGTGTTTATTCCACCACAACCATGAAGACCTAGCAAGAAAATTCACACCGTAGAGAGATTCTATCTGGCCGTGTAATACCCTCCACCTACCAAGATCTGCATACCCTCGGCAGCTAAGCAAGCGGACAATGCACCCCACCATCATAGCGCTGGCAGAAACTCTAGGAGCTAGTGGTTGGTCTCATGTCCCACGAGAAGAGACTCCCCGATTTGACCATCCCAATGAACAGCATATGCTTCTGGGGATGCCCCTTGTAATGAAAAACGTAAAGAGACTGGGTGTCCTGACCCCAAAAAACAAACCTTGGTGTAGGACTAATTGATGTCTGCTGTAGAATTCAAAGAAAGCCCCCTCTGGAATTTGGGGCCCATACCGAAGGAAGTGTCCGCTCATCCACCTCTCCCAGAGCCATCAATAGAGAGTGTGAAAGAATCCCCATTACCCGTTCTGTCTTGCCACCTCGGTACAAGCCGCCCAATCCAATTGTAAATGTCCACTTCTGACTGCTATCGATACGGACGTCGGCCTAAGCGAGTGCAAATAAGAAAGCAAAGAAAAGCCCCCACAAAAGAATACATCCGCAACTGTGTACACCACATTCACGATGGCATCTTGAAACGACCACGTCTGCACAGCCGACAAATCTTGTTACCACACAATAATGAAAAAGACAAGGAGAGAACTTGATTTTGCAATGACTGCTAAAGATTTGCTTCATCCAATTTGGCGCTCACATGCTATCCGTCCCTCGTGGGGAAATCAACGCGCAGGAGGCTATAAAAAAGATGAGAACGCGACCCGGGTCATGTCGCGTCAGGGAAGGAGGAAGGCCACCAGTCTATACTGTAACCCCCCACCACCCGTGATCTTTAAAACTAGAGCTAAATTCACGATTATTTTTTATCTAAGTTCATGAAAAAAAATGCGTGATCATCAATGTCCAAATTAGTATTTAAAAAAATTACGCTACTTTTTTCCCTCGGATAACATTTTTGCGGCCAGTTTGTACCAGTGTATATTTGTCTACGGTGCGCTGTGCCATAGGGACAAGTGAAAATTTTCAGATTCTTTTGAGATCTGTTTATAGACTTTCGGGTTAAAGGTTGCGAAGCTGACTTTGGAGGCCGACGTGCCTAAACAAATGCGAGACGTCTTGAAATATAAGTATACCGAAACTTAAATATAGTAAGAAGATCAACATATACAACAATTTCACTCAATTCCAACACACACATAGACACACACCACACACATCCATCAAAATTGTTATTACGTGTTTGGACCAGAGCGATTTGTACAAACAAGACGGTGTCACTGAAAATTAAAACAAAGTGTCACATGTATAAATTGGCAGTAAGTTCTTATACGCGTAGTTACCTTAGCCATTTAGTCACTCTATATCAGTTTATCCTAATAAAATAAAATAAAGATAAGCATACTGACATTGGACGTATGTGAGAACTAGAAATAACAAGAAGGCTGTCACAGCTGAAAAGGAAGAATTTTAACATCACGGACAAGCACCGCATACCGTCCAAGAACAAACAAAGCAAACAATACATTTTATATCCAATACTAAGTGGACAACTAAAAACCTCGATTCCGGAAGCAGCTATGTGTAATTTGTACCCGTGGCCCAGCAACATCACAGTCTAACTAAATGAAAACTACTAATGAGTCAACATTAACCAGAGTTAAAAGACGGTCCAGGACAACGCATCACCAAAGAACGATTGTTCCTCTACGTCACATTCAACCAACCCAAACTCCAACACTACATAGACTGCTGAACTACAACCTGACAGTTGATTCTGCATACAAACCCACCATACAAACGTACACAACCATGCTTGCAGCACCACATACTGCTAGAATACATCATGCAACCACACCATAAACCCACTCACTACACTGCAAGGCGGAACTAAGAGATGGTATGACTGGAAAGCAAACAAACATATACAACTCTAACATGCATTGCAGAACAACAAAGTTGAGCATACGGACATATGACCTAGCATCTGCAGAACTACAAACTACAAAATATACAAACAACATTCTGCGAACTAAAGAAATGCATAACAAACAAAACCTCAACACTCAGAACAATAGTGACTCATGACAAACTAATCATGCTTGCGGAAATAAAAAAGACACATCTAGTCACACAACAACACCAAATGGAGTTGAACATAGGAATCATTGAGTTTAAACCTGCCAAAAATAAAGGAGACCTTCGCTGACTGCACAACAACTTGAGAGGACTCTCCTTTCAGTTTCCCAGCATATTTATTGTGCAGAATAAATTATTCAATCAGATTTTCAAGAGAGCAATTACACCATAAAACTGAGGTAGGAACAAGTCAAAGAGTCCCCAAGAAGAAACAGACAATGACCAAGATTCATATAATCCCACCCTCAGGAAACATATTAGAGCAGCCAGTGTTGAGAATGAGGCAGATGGCCAGCCTGTACAAACATTTCTGCAGTCAGACTTTGTGTAAAAGACCATTATTTTGACAGCTGACACGATGGACAGCCTCCTACAAGAAAATACCGAGAGCTTATGGAATCCCTAGGTGCATGGTCCATCATTAAAAGCATGTATGTTAATTACTCATGCAATGTTGGGCAAAGCAACCTAACTTTTGAGGTGAAAACAGGAGTGCAGCGTGGTGAGAGGGATGCCCCTTGATCAACCACTCTGTTTTTTAACTGTCATAGACTAAGTGATGCTCCAGACAACAGCGGATGCCTATAGAGCAGGGGTCGGGAACCTTTCCATGACAAAAAGCCAAATGTTTAATTCTGTCTCCATAAAAAAAAATTGAAGAGCCGCAGGAAAAAAAAATCACATTGTATCCCTCATTCAATAATATATATATATATTGTATATACAGTAGAACTCCATTTATCCGAACCCCATGGGACCGAGCATCGTTCGGATAATCAAATGTTCGGATAATTGGATTACATAATGTATCGAGTACATGTACACATATTTCTAAAAATAATTAACCATCACAAGGAAAATACACTATAAAACATATTTACTTGTACTGTAATAATAATACCCACACTGTAATATAGATCACTGTATCACCAAATCTTTATTACACACTGCAGTGCATGTACTACTTGTATTAATTATTTTATGTTAAGAAAGAGAAAATGTTTTCAAAATAACATTACAAAACGATTCAAAACCAGGCGCAACTTAACGTATTATATTTACTTGCACAGAATGTAGCCCACTATTAAAAATAATGAGTAATCCTCTTTTTGCACCAAACTGGGATAGTAGTCTCCATTTTGGCATTGCTAAGGTTCCCGCATTCTCTTCAACCAGCACAAGCTGTGTAAGGACAAGCTGTCATCTTCATGCTCGTAACCCAAGCCATCGCTGTTTCTAGTGCAATAAAGACCTCTTACAGGACATTGGTCGACATTTTGGGTGTTTTTCTTCATAATCTACACAGTGCATCATGTACTTCTGAGGGAGTCTTCATCATTTCGGTACACTACATGTTATTTGGTTTTCTTCTTGCAACAAAAACAATTTCTTCGTCATTCAAAAAACTGAAAACCAGAATCATTATCATCTTCTAGCCACATTGTGTGCATCATCTTTGTCACAGTCCGAAAATCCAGGGCATTGCGTTGAAACAGTTCCCAACAACACTTCATTTATACAATCAATCAATTAGTGTCCACTGCAGTAGTTTTCATTCCGCCTTCCTCTTTATTCCCCAAGCAATCTACTCCAAGCCTTGTTGAGATTATCTTGTGACAGGTGGTCCTAAACAAGCAATCAGCTAACATAAAATAGCCAGCAGTCTTTGGATGTTTCAAGAATATAGGTAAGCTTTTTTGTAAAAACGCCACCACACACATTCATCATCATGCTTCAGCCCCAACAATAAACGACGCAAGGACCTTCCTTCTTGCACGTGACATCTTTTTCATAAGCACTTTGCTATATAAACCCATGATCCATTGGTTTTTGTATCAGTGCCTGTTACATTGGGAGGGCATAAGCAGATAAAAAAATATACTTTAAATGTTTTTTCAGCTCAATGTCAGATACTGCATTTCCAATGTATAGGCCCATCTACTCTGGATAGATGGATGGAGTGCGTGCATTGTTGTCCAGTATGAAGAATTACGTTTTTTTCCAGTTTTTCACTTTTTTATCTGTGTTCTCTTTCAACCTTCTGTTCAACATTAGTTCATGTCACATTGCTACTGATTTGACCCACACGAAGAATTCAAAATTAACACATATTCTCCTAAGTCAATACTTTTCTGATTGCTTATATGTTATACACACAATGGTCAAGCACACGACAATGTCATACAGTTCTTTTATAAAACAACGTGAATTTTTTGGTCTTTTGTCCGATCATTAGCACCGGTTAAACGATGACTTCCACAGGCATAAGCGTCATCCAACATTGTTACTGCACTCGGTAACTTATGCGCTTTTTAAACCTCAGGTGCAGCCTTGCATATTCGCGCTGAGATTGCAAGTGATTTTTTTGAGCAATTGATTTCCAGTATAATCCAGTCTCTGGACGGCATTATACACATCAACTGAGGAGTTAACATCTTCTACCAAAAAAGCCCCAATGAATGTTTCTTTCTTTTAAAAATATTTTTAGGCGGTCAGTTGCAATCGCCTAGATAAAGAATTCCCCTTAGAATCACCTAATTCTCGTATGCCATGGACGAGATTTATAAGTTACTTACCTCATCCCCTGGCTAGGCCGTTAAAGTCAGGAAAGGACCTGTCAATGTATATGATTTGTTGAATTCTGAAGTGCCCATTTCACACATACATAGACCAGAGAAATGTTCCCTAAAAGTTACTTATTCCATTCTTCCTTATCGCCACTTTCTGAAAATGTCAGTCCTGTATTTCTCTGTAAAGTGGAAGAGTGTTTGTTGTTGTTGAGATTCAGGCATGCTCCCAGGTCTACCCAGCAGTAAATTAACTCACCCTATGTCCTGAGTTATTTGTTGAAGGGCAAAGGCTACCAGGGGAAGCCAGGCCCAATGAAAAAACTTGGTCCCTTCAACCGAGCTTGCAGATGGTGTATAGGTATGAATAGAAGTGAGTAGTTAGTGTGAATACCGCTAATGGTGTACTGTGTTCGTGGGTGCTTGAGCCAAGTATAACCACGTCATACACAATGTCTACAAGTCGACCAATTGCAGAAAACTGGAAGTCAATAAAATAAAATACAAACTATAAAAAAAAAAACACCACAGGGACAAACGAGTACATCATGGGTATGTTATTTACATATCAATTTTGATTATGTATACAAAGCCTAACAGAGTCAAGGGCCACCTACAGGCCCACCATTGAGCTACCCTCAACAGATCAATGGTACATGATATATAAAGGGGCCGCATCCGCCCAATCCTGACAAAACTAACGTCCAGTTGAAGCAGAGATTCTTGGTAAAATAACTAAAGATACTTGACTTCCCTAGAGTTTGTAGCAAATTATTATGAAACCACGAAAGATGGTGGTATTCTATGCATGAGATTGAAATCACCCCCTGTCCACTGTCCGATAATAGGAATAAATAATCGTTCTTCTTGGAGAGGGATCAAAACATATGATTGATCGCGAATCTAACATGGCTGGCTGTCCTCCCTGATTGTTCGTCACGGCGGTTCATATCAATCCGTGAAGTGGAGAAACACCCTCCGATCGAACCAAACACCATTTACACACCCCAATCAAACCCCACCAATGATCCCTCATACATCACACCAATTCTGAGATCCGGAAAGCAACCCGTACATCCCCAATACCTCATACTTCCCTACATTACCCCACAAAATGTCCTGATACCACCCCTTTCACACACCCCCGCCTCTAACACGAATCCAATGTGTACCCACTAGGAGTACGAATCGACATGATAACAACATCAAATCATGCGAGGTCTGTTCCAAAACATGGAGTCCGAATAAACATTGTGTTACGTACCTTTAATGAGAGTACACTTAACTAATCACTATAGTAGAGATACCATCTCCTTATAGAGCCAAAAACCACTTTCATTTAATCAAATTTTCCATAACGAATGCTACCTCCCTTAGAAAATGCGTACCCTTCCATTATCCTACGGTAACAATACGAACTCATGGCACTACTTGTGCCGCAGGAAGAAACTCATTACTTCCGCCTATACCGGAAAAAACAAGAATCTATCCCTTCCTAACCCATTGGTACCAAACAAATACAAATCTGACTGCAACTACTTAGTAGACTAAACAACTTACCACCCACCCAGCCTAACCTATCGTCCACACCCCCCAAACCGCCCCAAGACCCACAAAATATCAGTCCCATACCCCCCACCTACCGACGCCACCGACCTCGTCGAACTATCCATTTCTCCGGATCAAAACCAAACATTACTCCTATAAACAAAAGTGTGAATCAAACAAAGATTCTCCTCCGCCTGGCTTTTTAAACCATAGACCAGCATTTTCTTCACATACGACAAATGAATGAAAGTCTAGTATTATTTCCCATATTAACAATAGCCATACGATTTTTTGTAATAAGTGCGTTCAAAAATATGCCCTCGTCAATCAGATTAACCACACCCAGTCTGGGTAAAAAAAAATGAATACAGTTATTTTTTTTAAATAAATCCATCTTATGAGGCAACATAACCAATAGGCTCGACGAACTGCATCCAATACAATGTCCAGGTGAGAATGTATAAGCATAAGTTTTAATTACGCTTTAGCGACAATATTACCTGACGTGCTAATATAAATTTACGCACAATACCGCATCTTGTTTCACTCAACGCATACTACAAAAATAAAGCAATGGCTAACAATTTCCATCAATAGGTTTATTACCTAAAAATTATTCAACTAAGATATCATTTAACCACAAATCATTGCAAGAGTACGAAAAACATTGAAAGAATCAGCGGTGATAAATAACAATAGAACCCTAATAGTGTTTACAATCAATATATGATATATTACAAATTGGTACAATTTCAACCTAGAAACAAACTGTATCAAAGTTGTATAACATTGTTAGAAACATGTGGTCATCAAGAGGACAAAATATAACTAGCCATCCAAGATTCTGACTGTCCACTGATAGCTCGCGACTCTAAAAATTAATTGTCTGTAGATCATCGCGTATCGGCCTAATTCAAACGTGAGAGTTCAGATGCTCACAATACCTCAAAATAACCACAGTCCAATGCCCGTAATATGCTTTCTTGGACAGCTAGTACCCATCAAGAAAAAATGCGTCGCGAGTGCACAGAAGAAATCAATGCAGTTACAAAAGGAAAGGCCCCAGTACCATCGCCATAATTTCACTAGTCAATGACCGATTAATACCATCTCTAGTCTCTCGGCAATTTAATTGTTCCCTGAGAATAAACATCACATGATGGTGGGAGAGTTCCAGAGTACGTCTTGCATTAAGTGCAGCTACCAAATCCCGTTGAATAGACGCGTCACTACGAAGGAAATCAATGGTTCTTATCCATAGAAGTCAATACATAGTGCAATAGGTGAAGTGTAAAGAAAAACTATAGTATTTAATACCTTAACCGAAAGAGGATTATGAAGCATTTATGAGATCCCAATTGACTAACATTAGGAGACGCCTTTCTTTATTTAGTCACGGAAAACAGAAAGAGTGACATAAAATGAGGACAGATCGGGATGAAACGACCATAAATTTTGTATTAGGTACCTAAGAGACTTCGTACTTTGCTTTTTAGTCCTTAGGAATTAGAAATGTAAAGTGGAACGGTACTTGTATATTATGGTCCATCTGTTTTTAAAAGGGAACACCATGACCAACATGACGTGGTGACCCCTAGAAGAAAGATAGTTTAGCTAAAACCAATACATTCTTTCTATGTGTGTTTGTCTGTCGGAGGTTATATGTCTGCGTTGTACAGAACCCATAGCCAATGGATGATTCATGAAGTATACCAAGTTATAGTGATCACATTCCAAAGTTTTCACTGAAAAAGAGCAATATGACATAGCAATATACGCAAATGAACATCTGAGCATAAGAGAAGATGCGATTCGAAGCGGGAGAGAGCCGTCAGCGCACCGCGAATTTATGGTATGCGTGGAGGGTTCGAGATATCACTGACACTGACCGAAAGGTGTGCAATGACAAACGCATCTGGACTTAGACCCCGTTAGGCGTTCGAGAACATCAGAAAACGTGGTTTGGCGTTGTTCGGAAAGAGGCACTATGCCAAATATACCCTTAGACAAATCGTATAGATAGCGTAAGTATAAGAGAAATGAGCGCGAGTCGATAGTCTCGGTAATTAGCTCATATACTATTATCGAGGCATAGTGTTTACTGCATCTAAATTTTTAGTCACTTCGATTGCGCGGATATGCGATAATCCACCGCCAACAGATACGTAAAATTTTATGGTCTTTTATTATTTATCGTACTATAAACCATTCGTGTCGAAGAATAATGCCTTGATGTGGTGATGGTTAATCACTAAAATTATTAACTTTCTATCATCTCAGACTAACACTCATTACTTCTACCTGAGCTTGCGCGAAAAATGTAGCTCGTGTATGTAGTAATACTTTTCTGCGTACTCTATAGCATATGTACTAGATGTACGTCAGACACGGAATATAAAGTAATTTAATGTGTCGTGCCCATTGCACCAGTTGGAAAAAGTACCCTGCCTTGAACCAGGAAATGAGCGGCCACCAGTAAGCAATCCGGAACACAATGGAGGTCCACCTACAACGATCTCCTAACTATGGTACATGCAAACGGTTCGTTACAGGAGTAAAAATCTAGTAGAAATGCGATACAGACATACTTTTCCACTGTGATACAGCGGGTTCTAGAGAAGATGAGATGATCATTGGACACGACATGTAGCTGAAATATACATCTTGTCGAAGGACTCGAAGTTGCCCGTCCCCCTTCCGACCTATCCTCCGCTGACCCCCGTCAATTACATGATAGATTTACTGGGCACCTCATACAGTCGACCATACACAATAAGTGCCAGTAAGCACTAGATTACTATATCCGATGCTCCCATGCCTACGCTTAAGACATCTACCAACTGTGCCCTATCATTGACAACCGTGATGGCTTCAAATATGGGGGGGAGGAATTAGGAATCAGCGCTACCCTGGACAATCTTCGCCTCACACTACCCTCCACGTTACCCCATGGGTCACAGTACGAAACTGACTTGGTACCAACATCCCAGAAGTAAATATTTGAAGGGGTCTATATTCGTCCTAACAAGGAAGGGAGTAAAACAAGATATCCTTTGTTCACCTGACACATAAGTTGTCGCAAACATGTTATATCAGGGGTATTGGGGGGTTGCAAATTCCCATGCCTGACTGGTAGACGGCAAATGTGGAGGAAGAAGCAGTGGGTGCCATGTTTGCAATGCTGTGTCGTATGGAATCTTGGTCTAAGAAGGTTAAGTGCGATGTACATCAACCAAAATTAGATGGGTGGTAGTGTCATACGAACAAAATAGACATCTGGGATTTAAATGGGATAATTGGATATGGGAATTAAGTGGTACAACGACCCCTTGGTGTTCCTCGGGAATGTATCGGTCTCCAAAGACAATTACTAAATGTGAGAAAATCTCTTAAAGATACGTTGGTGGGGATGTGGCGTACCTCTCTAATATTCAGGGTCTCTCTCTGGACTCTGGTCCCTGGGGCCCAAACCAATGGAATGATCTACAGAACAACGGTGTGTGTGGGGTGGGGTGGTTTAACATGGTATTTCATGGGTGTCAAATCCAGACGTGGTTGGGGGGGTTAACGCCATTGGACAAGATGATGATAAATAACAAACTCCTCAGTTGCTGTATCTCCTCTGGGGGGTCATGGAGGATTCGATCATGTACTTATAGTACAATGTGTATCCCTGATATGTAGTTGGTTACCATGTTGAATTTGCGGTAATTCGAATATTAACTTCTGTACAACCCCCAGACTATAAAATATTAACCCAAAGTGCCATCTGCGTGACAATATCATCAGTAGTTTAATCTTCTTTTAGAGTGGAACACATCCCTCCGCCAACGATTTGTCACCCTAATTAATCACACGGGTCAAAAATAAATTGGTTTCCTTCGTAAGCCAGAGGTCAAACACTTTACCCCAGCCGCACTATTTGCCCAAATCCATTACACGAGACGTCGCCATTTTAAAATGCCATTCGCGCCGAGATGAAAATGGACTAGCATTCCTGAATTGTTTGCATCAAAGCGTCGGTGGTACCTAGCTGGAATTAAAATCTCTTCTTGAACATACTGTTAACAAGAATCGACAATAGTTCGTTAATGTCCTTATTTCACGACAGCAGCCAAAAGAAAGATTGAAGAACTCTATTTAGTACGTGGAAAAAACCCATAGTCCCGCACGAGTGTATTCTCCGAATCATGGAGCGTGCTGGTTATAGATTATATAACTCTCGGGATAATTTGTTTAGGCACAAGTGTTCAAGAGGCCTGCAAGCCATCGCCATCGTCTGGAACAAATGTAACCAAACTTTACAAGACACGATCCATTCTTTCAACGTAATCCAAGATTTAAACTATTTGAATCCTTATAATCGGATCACCAATTGTTGGCCAGCTTTAAGTAATTTCTGTTATAGAATTAGGATCTACACCTCTCATGCTTGTATTGAAAAAAGGAAACTTTGTAAAATCTCCAAGTGGTATCATCTTGTATCTCAGTCACAGCTCATCAATTCATTCAGAAATGTGAAGAATTGTGGCATATTAATAACGATGGATGTAATCTCCCCTATGATATATACTGCATTAGCAGAATGACATATAACACATTGTTTCCATCAATTAGAAATTTGCTTGAGTGAGTGCAATCTGCAGATCACTCCCTGAATGCTACCCTTGATTATAAAGACAGCTGAACGTATTACGGTGGCAGATCTAACCATGCTTGAGCCAGCACCTCTCCTGTAAAGAAAGGCGTAGCAATATTGATAATTGGC
>JAMPIV010006713.1:0-23750 GCA_024509875.1 Oreohelix idahoensis
CTGGACCTTCCGTGCGACAACCCCGCCTAGCCATGCAAGCGAATCACACTAACCGCTCTGCCATCTACGCATCATCAAAAAATGATGTTTCAATGACAGGTCAATAGTGCGAACCACAATACACGACACCAGAAGTCCTCCATGGGCAGTTCAGCCTATTAATGACGCAATCACTTCTGTTGTATTTCTATCAAGCAGTATAGGCCGAATCCAACAAGGACCTTAGGACCTTAATACTGTGTCCAGTAAATGATAGTAGACTAGAACAGTGAGAACAGGATAGTGGGTAGGTTTGGTATTGTACAAACATTTATTACAATTAAGGGAGGGAAACCTGAGGCCTGTAAACAGTAAATTAATATGAAACAAATATAAAGGTATGTTATCAGGCACTCGCAGGAAATAAAGAAGTAGAACACCAGACAACAGAAAAACAACAGGGACAATGATTGGGCTTACCAGGATTTGAACACTGGACCTTCCGTGCGACAACCCCGCCTAGCCATGCAAGCGAATCACACTATCCGCTCTGCCATCTACGCATCATCAAAAATGATGTTTCAATGGCAGGTCAATAGTGCGAACCACAATACACGACACCAGAAGTCCTCCATGGGCAGTTCAGCCTATTAATGACGCAATCACTTCTGTTGTATTTCTATCAAGCAGTATAGGCCGAATCCAACAAGACCCTTAGGACCTTAATACTGTGTCCAGTAAATGATAGTAGACTAGAGCAGCGAGAACAGGATAGTGGGTAGGTTTGGTATTGTACAAACATTTATTACAAATAAGGGAGGGAAACCTGAGGCCTGTAAACAGTAAATTAATATGAAACAAATATAAAGGTATGTTATCAGGCACTCGCAGGAAATAAAGAAGTAGAACACCAGACAACAGAAAAACAACAGACATGAGTGGCTTACCCAGGATTTGAACACTGGACCTTCCGTGCGACAACCCCGCCTAGCCATGCAAGCGAATCACACTATCCGCTCTGTCATCTACGCATCATCAAAAAATGATGTTTCAATGGCAGGTCAATAGTGCGAACCACACTACACGACACCAGAAGTCCTCCATGGGCAGTTCAGCCTATTAATGACGCAATCACTTCTGTTGTATTTCTATCAAGCAGTATAGGCCGAATCCAACAAGACCCTTAGGACCTTAATACTGTGTCCAGTAAATGATAGTAGACTAGAACAGTGAGAACAGGATAGTGGGTAGGTTTGGTATTGTACAAACATTTATTACAAATAAGGGAGGGAAACCTGAGGCCTGTAAACAGGAAATTAATATGAAACAAATATAAAGGTATGTTATCAGGCACTCGCAGGAAATAAAGAAGTAGAACACCAGACAACAGAAAAACAACAGACATGAGTGGCTTACCCAGGATTTGAACACTGGACCTTCCGTGCGACAACCCCGCCTAGCCATGCAAGCGAATCACACTATCCGCTCTGCCATCTACGCATCATCAAAAAATGATGTTTCAATGGCAGGTCAATAGTGCGAACCACAATACACGACACCAGAAGTCCTCCATGGGCAGTTCAGCCTATTAATGACGCAATCACTTCTGTTGTATTTCTATCAAGCAGTATAGGCCGAATCCAACAAGACCCTTAGGACCTTAATACTGTGTCCAGTAAATGATAGTAGACTAGAACAGTGAGAACAGGATAGTGGGTAGGTTTGGTATTGTACAAACATTTATTACAAATAAGGGAGGGAAACCTGAGGCCTGTAAACAGTAAATTAATATGAAACAAATATAAAGGTATGTTATCAGGCACTCGCAGGAAATAAAGAAGTAGAACACCAGACAACAGAAAAACAACAGACATGAGTGGCTTACCAGGATTTGAACACTGGACCTTCCGTGCGACAACCCCGCCTAGCCATGCAAGCGAATCACACTATCCGCTCTGCCATCTACCCATCATCAAAAAATGATGTTTCAATGGCAGGTCAATAGTGCGAACCACAATACACGACACCAGAAGTCCTCCATGGGCAGTTCAGCCTATTAATGACGCAATCACTTCTGTTGTATTTCTATCAAGCAGTATAGGCCGAATCCAACAAGACCCTTAGGACCTTAATACTGTGTCCAGTAAATGATAGTAGACTAGAACAGTGAGAACAGGATAGTGGGTAGGTTTGGTATTGTACAAACATTTATTACAAATAAGGGAGGGAAACCTGAGGCCTGTAAACAGTAAATTAATATGAAACAAATATAAAGGTATGTTATCAGGCACTCGCAGGAAATAAAGAAGTAGAACACCAGACAACAGAAAAACAACAGACATGAGTGGCTTACCCAGGATTTGAACACTGGACCTTCCGTGCGACAACCCCGCCTAGCCATGCAAGCGAATCACACTATCCGCTCTGCCATCTACGCATCATCAAAAAATGATGTTTCAATGGCAGGTCAATAGTGCGAACCACAATACACGACACCAGAAGTCCTCCATGGGCAGTTCAGCCTATTAATGACGCAATCACTTCTGTTGTATTTCTATCAAGCAGTATAGGCCGAATCCAACAAGACCCTTAGGACCTTAATACTGTGTCCAGTAAATGATAGTAGACTAGAACAGTGAGAACAGGATAGTGGGTAGGTTTGGTATTGTACAAACATTTATTACAAATAAGGGAGGGAAACCTGAGGCCTGTAAACAGTAAATTAATATGAAACAAATATAAAGGTATGTATCAGGCACTCGCAGGAAATAAAGAAGTAGAACACCAGACAACAGAAAAACAACAGACATGAGTGGCTTACCCAGGATTTGAACACTGGACCTTCCGTGCGACAACCCGCCTAGCCATGCAAGCGAATCACACTATCCGCTCTGCCATCTACGCATCATCAAAAAATGATGTTTCAATGGCAGGTCAATAGTGCGAACCACAATACACGACACCAGAAGTCCTCCATGGGCAGTTCAGCCTATTAATGACGCAATCACTTCTGTTGTATTTCTATCAAGCAGTATAGGCCGAATCCAACAAGACCCTTAGGACCTTAATACTGTGTCCAGTAAATGATAGTAGACTAGAACAGTGAGAACAGGATAGTGGGTAGGTTTGGTATTGTACAAACATTTATTACAAATAAGGGAGGGAAACCTGAGGCCTGTAAACAGTAAATTAATATGAAACAAATATAAAGGTATGTTATCAGGCACTCGCAGGAAATAAAGAAGTAGAACACCAGACAACAGAAAAACAACAGACATGAGTGGCTTACCCAGGATTTGAACACTGGACCTTCCGTGCGACAACCCCGCCTAGCCATGCAAGCGAATCACACTATCCGCTCTGCCATCTACGCATCATCAAAAAATGATGTTTCAATGGCAGGTCAATAGTGCGAACCACAATACACGACACCAGAAGTCCTCCATGGGCAGTTCAGCCTATTAATGACGCAATCACTTCTGTTGTATTTCTATCAAGCAGTATAGGCCGAATCCAACAAGACCCTTAGGACCTTAATACTGTGTCCAGTAAATGATAGTAGACTAGAACAGTGAGAACAGGATAGTGGGTAGGTTTGGTATTGTACAAACATTTATTACAAATAAGGGAGGGAAACCTGAGGCCTGTAAACAGTAAATTAATATGAAACAAATATAAAGGTATGTTATCAGGCACTCGCAGGAAATAAAGAAGTAGAACACCAGACAACAGAAAAAACAACAGACATGAGTGGCTTACCCAGGATTTGAACACTGGACCTTCCGTGCGACAACCCCGCCTAGCCATGCAAGCGAATCACACTATCCGCTCTGCCATCTACGCATCATCAAAAAATGATGTTTCAATGGCAGGTCAATAGTGCGAACCACAATACACGACACCAGAAGTCCTCCATGGGCAGTTCAGCCTATTAATGACGCAATCACTTCTGTTGTATTTCTATCAAGCAGTATAGGCCGAATCCAACAAGACCCTTAGGACCTTAATACTGTGTCCAGTAAATGATAGTAGACTAGAACAGTGAGAACAGGATAGTGGGTAGGTTTGGTATTGTACAAACATTTATTACAAATAAGGGAGGGAAACCTGAGGCCTGTAAACAGTAAATTAATATGAAACAAATATAAAGGTATGTTATCAGGCACTCGCAGGAAATAAAGAAGTAGAACACCAGACAACAGAAAAAAAACAGACATGAGTGGCTTACCCAGGATTTGAACACTGGACCTTCCGTGCGACAACCCCCGCCTAGCCATGCAAGCGAATCACACTATCCGCTCTGCCATCTACGCATCATCAAAAAATGATGTTTCAATGGCAGGTCAATAGTGCGAACCACAATACACGACACCAGAAGTCCTCCATGGGCAGTTCAGCCTATTAATGACGCAATCACTTCTGTTGTATTTCTATCAAGCAGTATAGGCCGAATCCAACAAGACCCTTAGGACCTTAATACTGTGTCCAGTAAATGATAGTAGACTAGAACAGTGAGAACAGGATAGTGGGTAGGTTTGGTATTGTACAAACATTTATTACAAATAAGGGAGGGAAACCTGAGGCCTGTAAACAGTAAATTAATATGAAACAAATATAAAGGTATGTTATCAGGCACTCGCAGGAAATAAAGAAGTAGAACACCAGACAACAGAAAAACAACAGACATGAGTGGCTTACCCAGGATTTGAACACTGGACCTTCCGTGCGACAACCCCGCCTAGCCATGCAAGCGAATCACACTATCCGCTCTGCCATCTACGCATCATCAAAAAATGATGTTTCAATGGCAGGTCAATAGTGCGAACCACAATACACGACACCAGAAGTCCTCCATGGGCAGTTCAGCCTATTAATGACGCAATCACTTCTGTTGTATTTCTATCAAGCAGTATAGGCCGAATCCAACAAGACCCTTAGGACCTTAATACTGTGTCCAGTAAATGATAGTAGACTAGAACAGTGAGAACAGGATAGTGGGTAGGTTTGGTATTGTACAAACATTTATTACAAATAAGGGAGGGAACCTGAGGCCTGTAAACAGTAAATTAATATGAAACAAATATAAAGGTATGTTATCAGGCACTCGCAGGAAATAAAGAAGTAGAACACCAGACAACAGAAAAACAACAGACATGAGTGGCTTACCCAGGATTTGAACACTGGACCTTCCGTGCGACAACCCCGCCTAGCCATGCAAGCGAATCACACTATCCGCTCTGCCATCTACGCATCATCAAAAAATGATGTTTCAATGGCAGGTCAATAGTGCGAACCACAATACACGACACCAGAAGTCCTCCATGGGCAGTTCAGCCTATTAATGACGCAATCACTTCTGTTGTATTTCTATCAAGCAGTATAGGCCGAATCCAACAAGACCCTTAGGACCTTAATACTGTGTCCAGTAAATGATAGTAGACTAGAACAGTGAGAACAGGATAGTGGGTAGGTTTGGTATTGTACAAACATTTATTACAAATAAGGGAGGGAAACCTGAGGCCTGTAAACAGTAAATTAATATGAAACAAATATAAAGGTATGTTATCAGGCACTCGCAGGAAATAAAGAAGTAGAACACCAGACAACAGAAAAACAACAGACATGAGTGGCTTACCCAGGATTTGAACACTGGACCTTCCGTGCGACAACCCCGCCTAGCCATGCAAGCGAATCACACTATCCGCTCTGCCATCTACGCATCATCAAAAAAAATGATGTTTCAATGGCAGGTCAATAGTGCGAACCACAATACACGACACCAGAAGTCCTCCATGGGCAGTTCAGCCTATTAATGACGCAATCACTTCTGTTGTATTTCTATCAAGCAGTATAGGCCGAATCCAACAAGACCCTTAGGACCTTAATACTGTGTCCAGTAAATGATAGTAGACTAGAACAGTGAGAACAGGATAGTGGGTAGGTTTGGTATTGTACTAACATTTATTACAAATAAGGGAGGGAAACCTGAGGCCTGTAAACAGTAAATTAATATGAAACAAATATAAAGGTATGTTATCAGGCACTCGCAGGAAATAAAGAAGTAGAACACCAGACAACAGAAAAACAACAGACATGAGTGGCTTACCCAGGATTTGAACACTGGACCTTCCGTGCGACAACCCCGCCTAGCCATGCAAGCGAATCACACTATCCGCTCTGCCATCTACGCATCATCAAAAAATGATGTTTCAATGGCAGGTCAATAGTGCGAACCACAATACACGACACCAGAAGTCCTCCATGGGCAGTTCAGCCTATTAATGACGCAATCACTTCTGTTGTATTTCTATCAAGCAGTATAGGCCGAATCCAACAAGACCCTTAGGACCTTAATACTGTGTCCAGTAAATGATAGTAGACTAGAACAGTGAGAACAGGATAGTGGGTAGGTTTGGTATTGTACAAACATTTATTACAAATAAGGGAGGGAAAACCTGAGGCCTGTAAACAGTAAATTAATATGAAACAAATATAAAGGTATGTTATCAGGCACTCGCAGGAAATAAAGAAGTAGAACACCAGACAACAGAAAAACAACAGACATGAGTGGCTTACCCAGGATTTGAACACTGGACCTTCCGTGCGACAACCCCGCCTAGCCATGCAAGCGAATCACACTATCCGCTCTGCCATCTACGCATCATCAAAAATGATGTTTCAATGGCAGGTCAATAGTGCGAACCACAATACACGACACCAGAAGTCCTCCATGGGCAGTTCAGCCTATTAATGACGCAATCACTTCTGTTGTATTTCTATCAAGCAGTATAGGCCGAGTCCAACAAGACCCTTAGGACCTTAATACTGTGTCCAGTAAATGATAGTAGACTAGAACAGTGAGAACAGGATAGTGGGTAGGTTTGGTATTGTACAAACATTTATTACAAATAAGGGAGGGAAACCTGAGGCCTGTAAACAGTAAATTAATATTAAATTAATATGAAACAAATATAAAGGTATGTTATCAGGCACTCGCAGGAAATAAAGAAGTAGAACACCAGACAACAGAAAAACAACAGACATGAGTGGCTTACCCAGGATTTGAACACTGGACCTTCCGTGCGACAACCCCGCCTAGCCATGCAAGCGAATCACACTATCCGCTCTGCCATCTACGCATCATCAAAAAATGATGTTTCAATGGCAGTGGGTCAATAGTGCGAACCACAATACACGACACCAGAAGTCCTCCATGGGCAGTTCAGCCTATTAATGACGCAATCACTTCTGTTGTATTTCTATCAAGCAGTATAGGCCGAATCCAACAAGACCCTTAGGACCTTAATACTGTGTCCAGTAAATGATAGTAGACTAGAACAGTGAGAACAGGATAGTGGGTAGGTTTGGTATTGTACAAACATTTATTACAATAAGGGAGGGAAACCTGAGGCCTGTAAACAGTAAATTAATATGAAACAAATATAAAGGTATGTTATCAGGCACTCGCAGGAAATAAAGAAGTAGAACACCAGACAACAGAAAAACAACAGACATGAGTGGCTTACCCAGGATTTGAACACTGGACCTTCAGCCATGCAAGCGAATCACACTATCCGCTCTGCCATCTACGCATCATCAAAAAATGATGTTTCAATGGCAGGTCAATAGTGCGAACCACAATACAGGACTCAGGTTTCCCTCCATGGGCAGTTTGTAATAAATGTTTGTACAATACCAAACCTACCCACTATCCTGTTCTCACTGTTCTAGTCTACTATCATTTACTGGACACAGTATTAAGGACCTAAGGGTCTTGTTGGATTCGGCCTATACTGCTTGATAGAAATACAAAAGAAGTGATTGCGTCATTAATAGGCTGAACTGCCCATGGAGGACTTCTGGTGTCGTGTATTGTGGTTCGCACTATTGACCTGCCATTGAAACATCATTTTTTGATGATGCGTAGATGGCAGAGCGGATAGTGTGATTCGCTTGCATGGCTAGGCGGGGTTGTCGCACGGAAGGTCCAGTGTTCAAATCCTGGGTAAGCCACTCATGTCTGTTGTTTTTCTGTTGTCTGGTGTTCTACTTCTTTATTTCCTGCGAGTGCCTGATAACATACCTTTATATTTGTTTCATATTAATTTACTGTTTACAGGCCTCAGGTTTCCCTCCCTTATTTGTAATAAAATGTTTGTACAATACCAAACCTACCCACTATCCTGTTCTCACTGTTCTAGTCTACTATCATTTACTGGACACAGTATTAAGGTCCTAAGGGTCTTGTTGGATTCGGCCTATACTGCTTGATAGAAATACAACAGAAGTGATTGCGTCATTAATAGGCTGAACTGCCATGGAGGACTTCTGGTGTCGTGTATTGTGGTTCGCACTATTGACCTGCCATTGAAACATCATTTTTTGGTGATGCGGAGATGGCAGAGCGGATAGTGTGATTCGCTTGCATGGCTAGGCGGGGTTGTCGCACGGAAGGTCCAGTGTTCAAATCCTGGGTAAGCCACTCATGTCTGTTGTTTTTCTGTTGTCTGGTGTTCTACTTCTTTATTTCCTGCGAGTGCCTGATAACATACCTTTATATTTGTTTCATATTAATTTACTGTTTACAGGCCTCAGGTTTCCCTCCCTTATTTGTAAATAAATGTTTGTACAATACCAAACCTACCCACTATCCTGTTCTCACTGTTCTAGTCTACTATCATTTACTGGACACAGTATTAAGGTCCTAAGGGTCTTGTTGGATTCGGCCTATACTGCTTGATAGAAATACAACAGAAGTGATTGCGTCATTAATAGGCTGAACTGCCCATGGAGGACTTCTGGTGTCGTGTATTGTGGTTCGCACTATTGACCTGCCATTGAAACATCATTTTTTGATGATGCGTAGATGGCAGAGCGGATAGTGTGATTCGCTTGCATGGCTAGGCGGGGTTGTCGCACGGAAGGTCCAGTGTTCAAATCCTGGGTAAGCCACTCATGTCTGTTGTTTTTCTGTTGTCTGGTGTTCTACTTCTTTATTTCCTGCGAGTGCCTGATATAACATACCTTTATATTTGTTTCATATTAATTTACTGTTTACAGGCCTCAGGTTTCCCTCCCTTATTTGTAATAAATGTTTGTACAATACCAAACCTACCCACTATCCTGTTCTCACTGTTCTAGTCTACTATCATTTACTGGACACAGTATTAAGGTCCTAAGGGTCTTGTTGGATTCGGCCTATACTGCTTGATAGAAATACAACAGAAGTGATTGCGTCATTAATAGGCTGAACTGCCCATGGAGGACTTCTGGTGTCGTGTATTGTGGTTCGCACTATTGACCTGCCATTGAAACATCATTTTTTGATGATGCGTAGATGGCAGAGCGGATAGTGTGATTCGCTTGCATGGCTAGGCGGGGTTGTCGCACGGAAAGGTCCAGTGTTCAAATCCTGGGTAAGCCACTCATGTCTGTTGTTTTTCTGTTGTCTGGTGTTCTACTTCTTTATTTCCTGCGAGTGCCTGATAACATACCTTTATATTTGTTTCATATTAATTTACTGTTTACAGGCCTCAGGTTTCCCTCCCTTATTTGTAATAAATGTTTGTACAATACCAAACCTACCCACTATCCTGTTCTCACTGTTCTAGTCTACTATCATTTACTGGACACAGTATTAAGGTCCTAAGGGTCTTGTTGGATTCGGCCTATACTGCTTGATAGAAATACAACAGAAGTGATTGCGTCATTAATAGGCTGAACTGCCCATGGAGGACTTCTGGTGTCGTGTATTGTGGTTCGCACTATTGACCTGCCATTGAAACATCATTTTTTGATGATGCGTAGATGGCAGAGCGGATAGTGTGATTCGCTTGCATGGCTAGGCGGGGTTGTCGCACGGAAGGTCCAGTGTTCAAATCCTGGGTAAGCCACTCATGTCTGTTGTTTTTCTGTTGTCTGGTGTTCTACTTCTTTATTTCCTGCGAGTGCCTGATAACATACCTTTATATTTGTTTCATATTAATCCCTGTTTGACACCGTTTGTGACCGGAAAGGGTTCAGAAGGTTCTCCATCATTCAATACGCGAGCCATCATACCTTCATGAAACTGGCGGACAATTGAGATGAACTTATCGGGACAGCCGAATTTCGCCATAATTTTCCATAGTCCATCCCTATTGACAGTGTCAAAGGCCTTGGTCAAGTCAATAAATGTTGTGTATAGGTCACTGTACTGTTCCTGGCATTTCTCCTGAAGTTGGCGAGCGGCAAATATCATATCGACGGTCCCGCGGCCTGCTCGGAAACCACACTGACTCTCTGGAAGTAAGTCCTGCGATTCGAGATGAACAGTCAAGCGATTGAGCAGGACTCGAGCCAGAATTTTGCCCGCAATAGATAATAGGGAGATTCCCCTATGGTTATCACATGATTGATGATTTCCCTTTCGCTTGTATATGTGAACAATGGTGGCATCTTTCAATTCCTGTGGTATCTGTTCTTCATCTCAGACTGAGTGGAAGAGGTCTGTTAATCTCTGCAGCAGCATGCTGCCTCCAGCTTTATAAATCTCAGCAGGAATAGCATCTGATCCAGGGGCTTTGCCGCTGGACAGTAGACTGGTTGCCTTCTTGACCTCTTCCAAGCTGGGTGGAAGGTCAAGTCTATCTTTGACTGTAACTTGCGGTATGCTTGCAATGGCCTGGTCGTTCGCGGTTGATAGATAATTTAAGATGGCATTGAAGTGTTGTGCCCAACGTTCCAAAATCTGCGTTTTATCAGTGAGCAATGCCATGCCATCAGCATTTAGGACCGGTGATGATTGATTAGATTGAGGGCCATAAATTGCTTTCAGGGCATAATAAAAGCGCTTTGAGTCATTTCTGTCTGCATATCTCTGTATCTCGTCTGCTTTATTGCTGAGCCATGCATCATGCATCTTCCTGAGCTTATTCTGGACAACTCTGCGTATGTTGGTAACTTCTTCTCTTCTTCCGTCCTTAGCCACCGACCGTCAAAGCAGTCAGTGGCCATTACGCCTAGTGGCGTCTTAGGGCAACAGCAGATAGGTTTTCTTGCCATTGTTTCCCATCACGCCTAGCGGCGTCTTTAGGGCAACGGCAAATCAACCCATTTGCTGTTGTTTCCGTAATCGAAGTGACTGGCAAACGGGTGATCAGCCCGTTGTGCTTATGTTGGTAAAGGCTGCCTTTTTGGATGTTGAGGAAGGGTTGCTTTGATAGTCTCTGTGCAAGCGATATTTTTCAGCCAGCAGTGTTTTAATATTTACATCATTCTCATCAAACCAGTCAGGGTTCTTGCGTGTTGTATATATGTAGCCGTGTACATAGCTGTTCCTTTGGAAACAGGCTATAAAAACCAGATTAGCATATAAATTTCTACTTTCCGAGAAACAGATCAAATGTTAATTGGGATAGAGTCGCGTTACATGTCAAAATTAGTCACGTGATTTTTATCCAATCGTAAGGCTCAATATTATTCAGCCGGCAGGAAATGTAGAGGAGACGCGAAATTTCCCCAACAACCTAGTGAGTTGAAAAAGACGCGTCGAGCTAGTAAGACGAACAAGTTTTGTGCTGATAACGCAGTGGTTTTACTGCATGAAAGTTATCCAGGTTGAAGAATTAGAAATTCCAGGAATGATGGCATGTTCTCTTCAAAGTGCATTTTTGTGTATTTAACTTCTATATTCGAAGTCTGTAAGTAGGAGCTAATTACTAATCAATTACTGACCCATTGTTGCAGATTTAGAAAAAGGATTCATGGCCGCAAGTTGCGCCTATGAGTCGAATGCAGAGATGATGGAATTTGCTCTGTACAAGCATAAATTGATCAAATTGCAGAATATGAGCATATAACGAAACCCCTTGAGAATAATGAATTAATCGGTCTGAAGTGGAACAGCTTATATGAAATTGGATCAACGCAAACTGGTATTTAAACAGAAAAAGTAGACAGGAGTTGGATAGGCCTGATTCATACAAGTGTCAATTCCCCATGCTAGATCATTGAGAGCGACTTGCATTTTATATTATGAATGAAAAATGCATGTTTGTAACTTCACGCTATCATGTATATATTATGATTATTAAATAAAACGTTGACATCAAAAAGAGGTCGTATATTTGATTGCTAAGCCTTAACCATGAATGGAAGGAGGTAATGTCTGTTGAGAAACCTATAAATTCTTACTAACTGCTCACAAACTACAACACCTTAGAGGATTATCCCCGAACCTGGTAAAATCCCGTAAGACTGTCAGTGAGAAATTTCCACCTCTAGCAGTCTAGCTAGTTCTAGATCTAACACTCTCTGAAATTAAACAGCGACCCCCAATTCCCCACCCACAACGGCCACATATCCCAAGCTCTCAGGGGCTACAGAGTACACAGTGTTCTTTAGAGTGGCCCATTTTTCCTCTATAGTGGTTTGACCGAGCTCAACGTCCCTCAGACGGCTGTCCAAGTCCCTTGAGAAGCTCTCTGCGGTTGCTTCGCTTTTAAGTTTTGTGACGTTGAGCCTCTTCATGGGTTTCTGACTCTGGTGTCTTCGCTTGGGCTGTATGTTAAGGTTGAGTTTTGATACAATCAGCCTGTGGTCAGTCCAGCATTCGGCACCACACATGGCCTTGGTCACTCTCACATCACGTCTGTCGCTCCTTCTCGTGATGACATAATCAATGAGATGACACTGTTTGGAGCGGGGGTGCATCCATGTTGTTTTATTTCGAGTGGGTAGGCGAAACATGGTGTTCGTGATGGACAAATCATGTGTGGCACACAGGCTGAGTAATAGGAGCCCATTACTATTACATTTGCCTATGCCATGTTTTCCAAGTATTCCTTCCCAGGTGTTGTGGTCAGTGCCTACTCTGGCATTAAAGTCGCCGAGAATAATAAGTTTCTCAGATTTAGGAACTGATGAGATAATAGAGTTAAGTTCGTCATAAAATTTTTCTTTTGTTTCCTCTGGGTTTGTCATTGTTGGGGCATATGCACTGATCAGTGTGGCACTTCTGTTGCTTCCTAGTGGGACATGAAGGGTCATTAGGCGATCATTAATGCCATTAGGAGATTTGACAAGTTTACGTACGATATGAGATTTAATGGCGAATTCAACGCCAGCCTCAAGCCGTTCCTTGCTGTCCCGGCCACTCCAATAAAATGTGTAGCCACCTCCAATTTCAGTAATCTGACCTTCTTCTGGTAGTCGCGTCTCACTTAGTGCTGCTATATCGACATTATAGCGCGCCAGTTCTTTGGCCACAAGTGCAGTCCGTCTTTCAGGTCTGTCGGCCAGGGTATTGTCGAGTAGTGTTCGCACGTTCCACGTGCCAAAGGTAAGCACCTTCATTTTTTTCTTATTTTTTGTTCGAACGCATGATTGGGATACCCTCCAGCCGCGTCAAGCTGGTCTGAGTAGGTTGAAGCAGGCTATATTCAGGGCACCTTTTCTAGCCCCTTCCTCATGCCATGGAGGTGAGCAGAGTGATCCTAAAGAGGGCTGCACAGTCGCTCAGGGGGCTGCCGGATCTTGCCGCTGCTTCAAAGTTCCAGCGAGAAACGACCCTATGGCCTGAGCCGCCTGTGTGCAGGATTGTGGCTGCAGCTTGAGTGTATCCACACTTTCTGGTATCTCCCCTAGTGTGCTGATGGTCAATAAAATGTGGGCCTAACACCATATTTTCAGTATGCCTCAATGGGCGTGTAACAGGATCCATTATGTTGTGTCACAATCTATCCTCGGTATCTCTCTAGTTAACCTCATCACGTAAAACAAATTAATACAAAAACTGCTGCAATTATATGGTGCTGGTTTCCTGCAAATGGAGGACTAGCTGCACAGGTGTCTCCCTGCTCCTTGATGAGGCAAAGAAAAAAAGCAAGAGAGCAATGGTGTTCTTTTTTGGTTCCTTTTTTTTTTTTATCTATTATCTCTTTAGCTTCTCTTGCATCTACTTTGTGTCTTTTCGAACAAGTCTATTTATATTTCCTTCTTTTCTTCTCTCTGATGTTTCACGGATGCTGCATGTCAAGAATACTTTTATAGTTGGGGTATCAGTAACATATGCTCCACAGGGAACTAGATTGCTTGTTTAGGTTGTTTTGAATATATAAGTGAGATTTTAGGGGAGTTTAAGATAGTGTACTTTAGCATGGGATGTGATGGGTTTGTCGCGTGGCCTAACTAAATGAAAAATCCTTTCCTTATGAAAGTTTCAGGTATTCACGCGTAAAAAATATTTGTCTCCCTCGTGCGTGATGGTTCTTTTGTAAGTTTTCATGTGCACCGTTTAATTCATTTTTGCTCTATCACGTTTCAAGCGGCAAACTGCTTACCTTGCGGGATGAAGTATATATAGTGGGGTCACCCGTGTGTTACCGGAGCCGGAAATAGAGCAAAGACAAGTAAAACTGCAACCTACCATGCATGTTGTAGTAGCGACTAAGGAGGGTTGAGCATGAGACCGGCTACTTCATGCTGTGCAAAATTCAAGCCGTAGATAAATTTCAACAAGCGCTAGCAATGGATACGACACATATTGAGGAAACTTACTGATAAAAAACATTACAAGGCAGTCTTTCTTCTCGAATCTGTAAGGTACAAGAAGCCGACAAATACATGGAGAAAAGAACTAAAGACAGAAATGAAAATGATGATGAAGCCGTGGAAAAACCTGGGGCAGAAGGCGCTGGACATGAATACTTGGCATGGGATTGTTGAAGGCGTATGCTCCTTGGGGTGTTGAATAGGATGATGATGATGATGATAGTGGGAAGGAGGAAAGAAGCATGAGTGGTATGAATCTATATATAGAGAAGTACCCATCCCCCTTCTTCCCCTACTCAGTCAAACATGTGTTCGACTATTTCTACCTTCTTGACACTCTAGGGAGGCGGTTCATTTGTGTCATGGCAAGAATCACAAAACATCACTACGTTTTGAACCTCCTTCACCTGGGTTGAAATGCTCATATTGCAATTTTTCATCCTAGTTGTACCTACTTTGCCAGCCTGGTGCGATATCGCAATAACAATTTTGTTGTGAATAACTATACTTTCCCAAACATCGTTGTCCAATACGAGACTTTTCTTCAGCTACACCAAATCTTTGATGTGCTCTTGTTCTTGATTGTTTGTTCAAGCCCAATAGTTTCAACTTGTTCTTGATTGTTCAAGCCCAATAGTTTCAGCTTGTTCTTGATTGTTCAAGCCCAATAGTTTCAGCTTGTTCTTGATTGTTCAAGCCCAATAGTTTCAGCTTGTTCTTGATTGTTCAAGCCCAATAGTTTCAGCTTGTTCTTGATTGTTCAAGCCCAATAGTTTCAACTTGTTCTTGATTGTTCAAGCCCAATAGTTTCAGCTTGTTCTTGATTGTTCAAGCCCAATAGTTTCAGCTTGTTCTTGATTGTTCAAGCCCAATAGTTTCAGCTTGTTCTTGATTGTTCAAGCCCAATAGTTTCAGCTTGTTCTTGATTGTTCAAGCCCAATAGTTTCAGCTTGTTCTTGATTGTTCAAGCCCAATAGTTTCAGCTTGTTCTTGATTGTTCAAGCCCAATAGTTTCAGCTTGTTCTTGATTGTTCAAGCCCAATAGTTTCAGCTTGTTCTTGATTGTTCAAGCCCAATAGTTTTCAGCTTGTTCTTGATTGTTCAAGCCCAATAGTTTCAGCTTGTTCTTGATTGTTCAAGCCCAATAGTTTCAGCTTGTTCTTGATTGTTCAAGCCCAATAGTTTCAGCTTTGTTCTTGATTGTTCAAGCCCAATAGTTTCAGCTTGTTCTTGATTGTTCAAGCCCAATAGTTTCAGCTTGTTCTTGATTGTTAAGCCCTTAGTTTCTTGATTGTTCAAGCCCAATAGTTTAGCTTGTTCTTGATTGTTCAAGCCCAATAGTTTCAGCTTGTTCTTGATTGTTCAAGCCCAATAGTTTCAGCTTGTTCTTGATTGTTCAAGCCCAATAGTTTCAGCTTGTTCTTGATTGTTCAAGCCCAATAGTTTCAGCTTGTTCTTGATTGTTCAAGCCCAATAGTTTCAGCTTGTTCTTGATTGTTCAAGCCCAATGTTCTTGATTGTTCAAGCCCAATAGTTTCAACTTGTTCTTGATTGTTCAAGCCCAATAGTTTCAACTTGTTCTTGATTGTTCAAGCCCAATAGTTTCAGCTTGTTCTTGATTGTTCAAGCCCAATAGTTTCAGCTTGTTCTTGATTGTTCAAGCCCAATAGTTTCAGCTTGTTCTTGATTGTTCAAGCCCAACTTGTTCTTCAAGCCCCCTTTTTCTTGTTCTTGATTGTTCAAGCCCAATAGTTTCAACTTGTTCTTGATTGTTCAAGCCCAATAGTTTCAGCTTGTTCTTGATTGTTTCAAGCCCAATAGTTTTCAGCTTGTTCTTGATTGTTCAAGCCCAATAGTTTTCAGCTTGTTCTTGATTGTTCAAGCCCAATAGTTTCAGCTTGTTCTTGATTGTTCAAGCCCAATAGTTTCAAACTTGTTCTTGATTGTTCAAAGTTTCAGCTTGTTCTTGATTGTTCAAGCCCAATAGTTTCAGCTTGTTCTTGATTGTTCAAGCCCAATAGTTTCAGCTTGTTCTTGATTGTTCAAGCCCAATAGTTTCAGCTTGTTCTTGATTGTTCAAGCCCAATAGTTTCAGCTTGTTCTTGATTGTTCAAGCCCAATAGTTTCAGCAGATTATACATGAAAGCAACCACCAAACCTCTTGCGCCCACGTCTAAAGCTATGACTTTAGCTGTTAGCCTGTCGTGTCCCAGTTTCATGACCAGACTTTTATATCTAGCCATTATGAAAGTGAGCTGCAAATCTAATCTAGATTCAAATGGCAAGGTCAGGTCAGCTATGGTTTTAAGGTGGTGTGAGAACTGGGAGTGCAGCACTATATCTCGTCGTCTATCAGACGTTTTAATGACTTTTGTGTATGCTCCTTATCTAGGTAGGTCTATGGCATTTCCCAGTTTGACCGATTAATATTTGACCCCGGTAGAATGGGTCGATTGACGCTGGGCGGGGGTGGGGGTGGGGGGGGTGGGGATTGGGGGGAAGAGAAGGCAATTTACCCATTTAAAAAAAAAAATAATAAGAAAATATGAAGCAATTCTTCCCTTCCAGTTACTGTACTTTGTCACCAGCTGTAAAACGCTTTAATTAAATCTGCCATATGTGGTTATTCATACCAGACCTAAGGGTCTTTTATATTTGGACATGCGCCCTAATATAACCGACTAGGTTGAACGGGAATCGCCTCGCCAAAACGAGGCAAAACTTTATTTTTTTTTAAATGTGATTATTCGGGGGGGGGGGGGGGTAGGGGGGGGGAGACAGAGAGAGATTTGATAATATTAGACATACGTGGAAAAGTTTATGTTCGTGTCCGAAATAGTCAGAAAAGAGATTACACATTGTGATAACATGGCTATATAAGTGGTGGCGGTGATATCAGCGATGGTGTTATGTAAAAGTAGAAAACATTATGCATTGCTACATTGTTTATGTTTATACTAGCAAGAACCCGCCAAAATTGGCAGGTTGTTAATTATAGTGTGTTGTTTCTGCTACATGTATTTCAGACGGTACTGTCACTACTGTGGTCATTTCATTGCAGACGACCGTCTTTAGATATTTGTAGTGAAAAATTATATAGACGTATTAAATATGAAGACATAGAGTAACCCAACCTAAATGACATGTAGAGCAGTGATAATGGTCTAATGGACCGTAAATTGACTAAATAACAAACATTTCTTTTATGACAGCATGTCTCGTAATTGTTCGCGCATCTTTTAAAATCTTGGCCTGGTCGACTTACCACCTATGAGACGCCTTGGTCGACTTACTGCCTCTGAGAACAACGTTTGAAGTTTGACGAAACTCCAGTTCATGTACTGTTTATCAATGGGGTTGTTGGTTTCTTTCCATAATCATACTGTTCATGCACACCTTCATTTGCGCATTTTTTTTCTATTTTCGCGAAAGTAAATATAAGGGGAAACAATACAATTATTGTCTAACTTTCAACCACGGTTGTACCCCCTAAGCTGTGGTTGAAAGTTAATGCACTCCCTCGAAAAAAAAAGTGCGCAAATGACGGTGTGCAAAAATGTGACTGACCGACCGACCGTCTGACCAAGTACTTAAGGCGGCAGTTATGTATTTTGATATCCTGATAACATACCTTTATATTTGTTTCATATTAATTTTATGTATTTTGATGATTGATGTGGTTTTTTTGTTTTTGTTGTTTTTTTCTTTCAAAACGGATGCACAAGCAATGATACAGCTGCTTGTAGAAAGCAGGGACAATGCTAAGGCTAAGATAGTGTTTTTCGCAGATTCCCCGTCAGGTATAACTGCCCTAAGATAAAGGTAAAAAAGGATCCCGTTTCACGCCTATTGAGGCATATTGGGAATACGGTATTAGGCCCATATTTTCTTGACCATCGGCACACTAGGGGTGATGTGATCAGCATCACGCCGGCTGCCTTAACCTTCCCAGAGTTGCTCTGGTACCCAATTCATGAGGCTGGGTCGACCCCGGAGCCGTTTGCTGTCTAAAACACCCCTCCTTAACTGGGGATCGAACCATGGACCACCGAGCTAGGAAGCCAGTGCACTACCGCGGCTCCTACTTCCCTAAGGAACCATGAAAACAATGTATAAGAATGCTTTTCAGAGCCTCTAATGGAAACCAGCTATAAATTCATTTTATTCCTGCCGGCTGCAAGATATGCGGAAATAGAAAAGCAGATAGACTTGCCAAACAAGGAGGAAGTGAAATTCAAACTGAGGACAGAACAACCTAAGAAGAGTGTGACGATATTCTCAATACAATAGCTAAATTAGATAATATTCTAGTGCATAAAGTCAAAAATAAGATAGAAAATAAAAATTGAGTCCAGCGTAGTATTCTCCTACGCCCGCCCGCATGTCGATTCTGATAAACCTAATAGCCGAACGAAAGATACTGTCTTTTCGAAAAATTCGTCCTTCAGATTAAATGTAACACTTTTGCAAGGTCAAGTCGAATTGCCAAGACGAGAGTGAAAGAATAAAAGAGGGGAGGGATGGAAAGACAGAACCTAGAGAACGCCGTCTCGCGTTGATTTCAAAAAAGCCAACTCGAGCAACATAGCCTTGGGCACGTTTCAAATTACGATACCAAAAAAAAATATATATATGGAATTATGAACCATAATACATAGGGCCATAAAAATTATATATTCGGATGCCTTATGATGTCCTGAGCAATAATATGGTGTCAGTTACCCACTAGTCCAAAAAATAACCAAAATAATGGCAATAATATTATGAATGATAAGACGGACTGACGAGAAAAAAGATCACGCCTGCTTAATTTTTTTCATGACATATTTTGAAAAAAAAAAGCTTTGGGTAAATAGGACTAAAAGGTACCAAGATTTTGATTGGCTGTAGTTTAAAGGAAGGCGAGAGGGGATTGGTTAACCTAACACTAAAAATATACTTGTAGTAGTAACCGTAGTATTTTGGGAATTGTTTTTTTAAAGTTCGATTTAAAATTCATAGTCGTCTGCTTCTATTGGCCAGCTTAGTTGATATTGAGGAAAAAGTGTTAGGCTAGGACGCCATTTCTTCAAAAAAATCTTGCCAAGAGACGATGAGATCAGAAGTGTAATTCTAAATACAAATATTATAAACTTCTGGACAGGGCAGTGATAACTTGGGCCAGATCTGCCAGTCATCGTTACTTGTGTGTAATATTCATTGAAATTGTGGTAAGATTGAATTTATTAACCATTTTATTTAAAATAAAGTTTGAATGTGAGATACTAACATACGACTGTAAGTAAGTGAGTCGATGGCAGACTTAGGCAAAGCCTAGAAATTGATCAATCATATGATAGCCTATCAGAGAGGTGTAGAACTACAAAATTATATATAATTGCCATCAAGGAGCATAACACCTATCCTATTGTATAGAAAAAGATTACTGTTGGAATTGCAGAGGCGTTGTAACCGTTAGGGGAGAGGAATACTGGTATATATTGTCACTTCAAAATATAATGGTACAATAGGTTGTCATAAAGAGCTGACCCTATGCGTTTGTTTGTACCTGTAATTAACTGTGGAATATTATTGTATACTTATTATAAAGAAGGATGCATAACCTTCTTATTTCAGGGGTTTTGTGGCCCTGACAGTCACATAAAACCAGGCTCGTGGGAACTGATTGATTCCTGACTTTTTTGCATAATTCGGGCACGTACTGGAGGCCATTGCCTTTTATGAAGTGACCCAGATGGTCCATCGAGCCTAGGACAAGACTTACAAGGGTTCTCTTTCGAAGTTAAGTGCCCGTTCGGCACCGAGAGTCTCAACCTCTATGAACCTCAGTTATTAACAATAAAAACTGAAATTAACAATTAAAAGAATTCCACCTGTGATACATGAAAATAACATGAACGATAGGGAGTGAAGATAACCAACAACCTACCATTTTACATATACCAGTATTATCCTATTTAGAAAACTACACCTACACACTTTTATTATATTAATACTTGTATTATGGACAGAAGATCCATTGTATAAATTGAATATTGTAAATAATTTCATTGATTTCACTTTTGATTGTCAATCCTGATTCAAATAAAATAGAGTCAGGATAATAAATTGAAAAAAAATTATTAACGTTAC
Organism: Oreohelix idahoensis; assembly: GCA_024509875.1. Taxonomy (NCBI): domain Eukaryota; kingdom Metazoa; phylum Mollusca; class Gastropoda; order Stylommatophora; family Oreohelicidae; genus Oreohelix; species Oreohelix idahoensis. The sequence goes on from JAMPIV010006713.1 coordinate 20,644, forward strand.
ACAAAATTCAACCACTGACTTACTTAAGATAGTCTTTTAAAGTGTAGTTTGTATGTGATTGTTGTATTACTGTTGTGTTGTGTGGGATAATAAAATACTTGTGTATATGTTTAGTTGGTTAATGCAACATTACACTATTTATACATAACCCTAGACACCAAACGTAGTCATCATCATCATACATTCTAGTCAAAGAATAAGTCTGAGTGAGATCATAAAGATGGTAGCAGAAAGGTACCTTGTAACTTAACATAATATTTATTATATTCAGGGACCTTCACAGCTGACCTCATTCAGTACACTAAGAGTACATAACAACAACATTTCTTAACATCAAATCCACCACATATATTGGGTAGCTCGATTCCGGGATTTTTAAATTTGTATAAAGTATATTAGGGTCTCAAGTCCCGGGAATTTTAAATACCGGTAAAATAAAATTAAAAGTATTCTTTTGTGGAATTTAAATAGTGGTTGAGCTATCGGTGCCTGTTGTTGTTCTTAGTCATATTAGAAATTCTTAGTTATAATTAGAAATTTGTCTAATTAGAAATTTTAAAAGGTTGCATAGTACAGAATGGCTGATCTGCCAAAGTTTCGATCTGCTGCTGTGCAGACTGCTAAAGAAATGAATATGGATGGACCAGAGCTGGTCCAGTATGTAACCTCAGAGGTTGATAAATTTATTGCCAGAGAAGATAAAAGATTAGAGAAAGAAGCAGAAATAAAGTTAGAGGCTGAGAAAGAAATTAAGAGGTTGCAGATTGAGGCTGACAAAGAGGCTAGGGCATTGGAGGCGGAAAGGGAGGCGGAGATTAAAAGGCTCCAATTTGAAGAGAAGAAATTGGAAGCAGAGGAAAGAACATTAGCTGCAGAAAGAGAAAGAGGAGAAAAGAGATTAGCTACAGAAAGAGAAGAAAAGAGACTGGCTGCTGAAAGAGAAGCAGAGGAAAAGAGATTAGCTACAGAAAGAGAAGAAAAGAGATTAGCTGCAGAAAGAGAAGAAAAGAGACTGGCTGCTGAAAGGGAAGCAGAAGATAGGAGATTGCAGAGGGAGCACGAGTTACGACTAAGGGAGTTGGAATTACAAGGCCATGCTCCTGAAAATGGTGCCAGCCCCTTTACCTCCGATGCCACTGCTAGTCAGGGAGCCTCAACCTCAGCTATGGGTTTTCATTTAGACCATTTTGTTGAGAAAGACGATGACATAGAAAGTTTTCTGGGTAGATTTGAACTGTTGGCTACCACGTATGGTTTAGAGAGAGAGAAAGGTGGAGCCTAAAGTTATCCCAGGGGCTTAGGGGAACAGCTTAGAAGTTTTTGCCAAAATGAGCAGGGATGATCAAGACAATTATGACATGTTAAAGCAGGCTCTTTTGTTAAGGTATGAAAAGAACGGAGAATTTTACAGGAAATAATTTAGAAATGCAAGACTACTGTCGAGTGAGACCTATCACCCACCAGTTCTCTGCACGTTTAGAGACCTACTTGGAGAAATGGACTGCTATGGGGGAAAACCCAAGATCTTAAAGAAATGATCCTTATTGAGCAATTGAGAGAGTCCATGGCTCCAGACTTGAGAAAGTTTCTCATGGAACAAGGTGCAGAGAGGCTGGGTGAGTTACTCAATGTCGCTGAGAGGTATCAGGCAGCCCAAGCAGAGGTAGCGGGCACAAAAAAGAAACAGGTAGACAATTATAAGGCTCCTCAAAACTTTAACAGATTTGACAACAAAGATCAGGGAAACAAAGGTAAGCAACATTTTGATAGGCCACGAAATGATTACAGAAATAAAAACCCACAATTCAATGACAGAAAATATGAGGAAAGAAAACCTTTTCATAAAGGTAGATTATATTGTAAATGGTGTAAGATGGACAACCATAACACCGAAAAGTGTACTAGGAAACCTCCTTCCTTCGCTGCAATGAAAACGGGGAGAAAGGGAGCCAAGGCCAACCCTACTAAACAGCAGGAACCGTATCATCCCCCAGTGTGTGAAGAAGTAATATGTAATGGAGTCACCATAAGGTGCTTGTATGATACTGGATTGGATTATGATTCCGTTGTGAGTTCTCACCTGGTGCAAGCAGATCAATACACCACAGAAACAGTGGAGATCCAAGCTGCAACCAAGGACGTAGCGACCATGACACTTCCCATCGCCAGGATAAATGTAAAAACGCGATATGTGGAAGGAATCATCAAAGCAGCAGTGATAAATGAACCAATCTACCCTTTGATATTGGGATGTAGATATGTCTTCTTGGGGAATCCCAAGAGACCTGTGATCATGGCAACAGTGCAGACCAGATCACAGTCTAAAAAGGAGGAGGAAAATCCAATAAATACCCATCCAGACGAGATGAGGAAGGCGCAGGCTGAGAATAAGACCCTCAAGCCTTGTTTTAAGAAATTGCCCAAATGTCATACACCTCCAGGCAAGGGAGACTTCTATATGAAAAACAAATTGATATATAGGAAGGCTGGAACTGGATCCAATGGTCACAGACAGCTGGTCCTTCCCACGTCATATAGAAAGAAAGTGTTGGAACTAGGGCATGCGATTCCCTTCAGTTGTCATATGGGGATCAGCGCAACAGGACAGCGTATAGCTTGTCATTACTTCTGGCCAGGGATAACTGAAGATATAAAGAGATATGTAAAATCCTGTCCAGAATGCCAACGGGTAGCTCCAAAGCATTGGACTGCTCCAGCAACTCTAGGGGAAATGTCCATAGTGGAACACCTCTTGAAAGAGTTGCCGTGGACATTGTGGGACCTCTCACTCGGACCAAGAGGAGGAACCGTTATATTCTGACTCTGGTGGACACTTGCTCAATGTGGGGAGAGGCGGTAGCCCTGTCGTCAATCGATTCGAAGCATGTGGCAGAGGCATTACTCACAATCTTCACAAGGTTAGGCTTTCCCAACCAAATCTTGACTGATAATGGCTCACAGTTCAAGGGGAAACTAACGGAAGAAGTTTTCAGGATCTTTCAAGCCAAACACTTTCATTGTAGCCCGTACCATCCCCAAGGAAATGGCTAAGTGGAAAGATTTAACGGGACACTCATTGCGATCCTGAGAAAGTTGGCAAAAAATTC